>CAUYRH010013814.1:0-25002 GCA_963574655.1 Perodicticus potto
CCGCCCCCCCGCCCGGGCGGGGCGGCGCGGGCGGCGCCGGGGGGGAGGGCGGGCACTCGGCCGGATCACACCGACGGTGCCTCGTAGGAGGGGACTGGTGAAACTTATTAAATGTAGAGTATCAATGTCTTTATATAGTGATTTCATAGAAGTATTGAGTACATCGGATACTTTTTTTCCCATTCTTGAGATACTTCACTGAGAAGAATATGTTCCGTTTCCATCCTGGTAAACATAAAAGATGTGAAGTTTCCATCTTTTTTATGGCTACATTGTATTCCATGGGGCACATATACCACAATTTGTTAATACACTCATGGGTCTATGGGCACTTGGGCTGTTTCCATGTCTTGGATATTATGAATTGGGCGGCAATAAACATTCTGGTCCAAATGTCTTTTTTGTAAAAATAATTTTTGATCATTTGGGTATATACCTAGTAGAGGAATTGCATGATTGAACAGTAGGTCTGCTTTTAGTTCCTTGAGTGTTCTCCAAACTTCTTTCCAAAAGGGTTGTATTAGCTTGCATTCCCACCAGCAGTGTAGAAGCGTTCCCTTCTCTCCACATTCACGCCAACATCTGTAGTTTTGGGATTTTGTAATGTGGGCTAACCTTACTGGAGATAGATGATATCTCAAAGTGGTTTTAATTTGCATTTCTCTGATGATTAAGGATAATGAGCATTTTTTCATGTGTTTGTAGGCCATGTGCCTGTCTTTGTCAGAGAATTTTCTGTTCAAGTCTCTTGCCCACATATAAATGGGGTTATTTATCTTTGTCTTATTGATTAGTTTGAGTTCTCTGTAGATTCTAGCTATCAGACCTTTTTTGGCAGCATAACCTGCAAAAAATATTCTCCCATTCTGAAGGTTGTCTGTTTGCTTTATTTACTGTGCTCTTGGCTGTGCAAAAGCTTTTTAGTTTGATCAGATCCCAGTAATGTATTTTTGGTGTTGCTTAAATTGCCCAGGGAGCTCCTCCTCATAAAATATTCTCCCAGGCCAATTTCTTCAAATGTTTTCCCTGCACTTTCTTCTAGTATTTTTATAGTTTCATGTCTTAATTTTAAATCTTTTATCTAGTTAAAATCAATTTTTGTTAATGGTGAAAGGTGGGGGTCCAGTTTTGGTTTTCTACAGGTTGCCATCCAGTTCAACCAGCACCATTTGTTAAATAGGGAGTCTTTCCCCTACTGAGTATTTTTGATAGGCTTGTCGAAGATCAAATGACAATGAGTAGCTGGGTTCATCTTCTGGTTCTCTATGCTGTTCCATAAATCTATCTCCCTGTTTTTGTTCCATTACCATGCTGTTTTGATCACTATAGATTTATAGTATAACCTGAAGTCTGATAACATGGTACCTCCTGATTTGTTCTTATTTCTGAGTAATGTATTTGCTATTTGAGGTATTTTATGATTCCATATAAAGTGAAGCACTATTTTTTCATGTTCTTTAAAGTATGACAATGGTCTTTTAATAGGGATTGCTTTAAATCCATCGATTGCTTTGGGTAGTATGGACATTTTAACAATGTTAATTCTTCCCAGCCATGAGCATAGTATGTTTTTTCCATTTGTTAACATCTTCAGCGATTTCCTTTCTCAGAGTTTCATAGTTCTTTTTATAGAGATTTTTCACACCTTTTTTTAGGTAAATTCCCAGATATTTCATCTTCTTTGGCACTATTGTAAAAGGAATAGAGTCCTTGATTATATTTTTGGCTTGACTATTGTTGGCATATATAAAAGCTACTGACTTATAAGTATTGATATTGTATCCTGAGATACTGCTGTATTCCTTGATCACTTTTAAGAGTTTTGAAGTTTAGTCCCTGGGATTTTCCAGGTGTAGGATCATATCAGGGAAGAGTGAGAATTTGATTTCCTCTGACCCTATTTGGATATCCTTGATCTCCTTCTCTTGCCTGATTGCAATGGCTAAGACTTCCATTACTATGTTGAATAGCAGTGGAGACAGTGGGCATCTTTGTCTCGTTCCTGATCTGAGTGGAAATGCTTTCAATTTTACACCATTAATATAATATTGGCTGTGGGTTTGCTGTAGATGGGCTGTATCAGTTTAAGAAATGTCCCTTCTATGCCTGTTTTCTTCATACTATAGTTCCCTTGGTCTCTTGCCTCTGACCAAACTAGTAAGGACCTTGTTTGAAGGAACCAAAGTTTGCCTTCAGCTGTCCCTATGGCAACAAGCAGCTTAGCAGGGAGCACTTTCAGTTAACTACTATTCCAAAAGCCTCTCTCTGTACCAGAACATTACTTTTTAAAACACATTTAAATAGAGTTTGACAAGAATTTTATTCAGAGCTATAAAGCAGTTACACCACAGTGATTCGTAAATATCTCGATGTGGTTTATGATTATTATCCTTAATTTACCCCATAATCATCATCATCAGCCTAACAACATGATGAATGTCACAGAGGTTTGTGAGAAGATTTATATGTTTAAGATGTAAAAACATTTGGAGAAAATAATACCACATGAAGAATCTTCATAGATAAAGATTAGAAGGGTGAATTGGTGTGTCAAGATCTGAATGTGAAGTTTGTAACAGGCTTGTCTGTTTCCCACTTGTGTGTCTTATAGAGTGTGAAAATGCTGCTGCCATATTTTTATCTACTCCTGAAATGACAGAGCACTTTTTGTCAGTTAATAAGTTTCCATTGTCTTCTGCTATAGGGCCATCTGCAAATTCCTCTTGGACACCATCACCATCCATCACATTTAGTTTAAAATATACCAATTAGAGATCGCTCATGGTCGAGCTATTGGTGACAGCTGAGACAGACCAGGCTGCTCAACAGAGAGAAAAGTCTGTACTGTCAGCCACTCATTTCATGGCGCACTTCATTCATTTGGACAACCTGCAGTTACTACCATCAAGTTTGCCCATGGGAGCCACCATAAAAGGAAGAGCACCTAAGTGGTTGCTTTCATGTTTAGTAAGTGCAAATCATCTGGAAAATCAGGTAATGTGTATCCACTGAAGAAGAGATGGTCCTCCAAATCCTGGAGTCCTTTTCACATACATGTGAAATCATCAATAAAATTCACAGTGATGAGCACTCTCAGTCTAAACTGCAAACATGGTTTGGGGCAAACCAAGAGGCATTTTATAAGGATGAAAGCCTCCCAGCCAAGGAGGCTGGACTCTGTCTGAATTCTGATCAGTTTCTCTCTAAAGCCAACACTCACATTTGCCCTATGCTCACATCTTACCAAAAAGGTTAATTCTCTTGTTGGAGTTCATGAAAGCTGAGTAGCATGCTTTGTCTGGCAGCTGCTGGGGCAATGATAGCCCTCTTCTGGTTGGGAATCGTCTGCAGGGACGCTGGGTAGGGGAAAGGAGAGGCCCTTCCCTCTGATGCTTGAAAAATGAGCACATGGAAGAAATCCAGCATCCTAGACTGAGAAATCTTCATAGCAACCCATTCCTGCTCTAACCCTTCTTTGTCCAAAACTTCCAAACCTGACCTTTTAGCTGAACACTGAAGTGGGAGGATGTGCTTATCCCCAAGAGAGAGTCTAATCCTTTTCCTTCCTCCTCAAATCCTGCTACCCAACCACCCTGATCCAAATGCACAAGCACACACCCAGACAACTATACTCGTGTTGACCCATAGAGTATGGAAGGGAGGAAAAACATCTTTCATGCCCTCTATCTCCCATAGTAGATAATCTTGATCCCAAAGTCTTCATCTGATGAAAAAGACAATCAAGAAAGAGTCATAATTTATAAAACAATAGCTATTTTAAAAGCAAAACAGGAAAGTAATTTCTTCCCAAAATAATGGCTCTGGATATCTTGGAAGAGGAGACTCCATCTCTATGTTTACCCCCATTCCTAGTTTCATGAGCAATGAACCCTGTATTCCCATGTTCAGGCAAGCCAAATGACCTTCACAGAGCAGGTGGAATGTGCTGGTGGTAAGGTTGGTCTTCAATTGAATGGTGAGAATATGAGGTTTGGAGACAAGGGGAGAGTCCAGTCAGCCAAAGGGCTGAGAACAGGGTAGTTGTCCATTCTAGAAGTCACCAGCAGGTAATGAGAGCGGTGTCTAGACCTCTATGTCTCAGACTTAGCATGTGTCAGAATCATCTGGAAAATCGGCTAAAACATCCACTGCTGACCTCCATCCCCAGAGTTTAAAAATCAGTGGGCCTTGAGTGAAGCTAGAGGATCTGGGTTTATAGCACCTGATGAAGTGATGCATTGACCACTCTTAAGAGCCGCTGGTCTAGACCTCACAGTGACCCACTCTGTACTTCCTGTCCTTAGGGACTGCTGGAGGGAGGGAGTAGGGAGAGTGATGGATGAATTTACTGATGCAAATTACCACACTCTTCATTTAACCCTCTTAGCAGTCCTGTAAGACATCTATGATTTTCCCCATTTTTTCTGAGGAGCAAAGGGGCTTACCGAGGATTTTTCTCAAGTTCACACAGTTAGTATCTTTCAGAATCTGATTTAATTGATCTGGAGGCCCAAGTATCAGATTTTATATAACTTCCAGGTGATTGTCACCTCATTGCATGTCAAGAGCCACCAAGTTGAGACTTTTACACTCTGAACCAGTTGCCAAAACAGTAAATTCTTGACCCCATATTGTGCGGACTTTTCCCAAGGATCTGCAGTGGAATGCGATCATTTCCAAAGTCAAGTTTTTGAAAAGGAATTTGTTTTCACATTCTAGGATTAAAGAAGTTGTGGGATGGTTTCTTGGCCTTTTGGCTAAGATCAAGTGTAAAGAAGTTGTGCAGTAGGAAGACATTAGTGGGCAAAGGCATAGAGGAAAAGTTTTTATAGCAGGGAATTTGATTATCATTCCAAGCTACTGATGTCTTCTGGCTGTCTTGAGGAAGTAGACATAGGCTCTGGAACTGTCACACTTAGATGCACAAATAACCATCATACCCCACACTTTGCCATGAACTGGCCATTGGTTATGATTGCTGTGTCTCCTCACTGTGTCAGCGTTAGTCCCTGAAAGTAGCAAATGGCCCACTCAAAGTAAGATAATCTGAGGATTATTTCTCAAGGTGGCTACATACAAAGCTGGGAATGAGTTGAGAAACCAAAATAATGCAGAGCCAAGAAGGAGAGAAATGTCTAGAGGTGGCTACTTTGAGAAGAAAGATGACCTTTGGTCAAGGTCAACCTGAAGCTACCCCACAAGGAGGGAGCCAACAGAATAAATCCCCTGACACAGTGGTATGTTGGTCAATATTTAATAATGTGCTCTCTAAGGGAATTTTTTTTTTCTTTTTTTTTGTAGAGACAGAGTCTCACTTTATCACCCCCGGTAGAGTGCCGTGGCCTCACACAGCTCACAGCAACCTCCAACTCCTGGGCTTAGGCGATTCTCTTGCCTCAGCCTCCCAAGTAGCTGGGACTACAGGCGCCCACCACAATGCCTGGCTATTTTTCTGTTTTGCAGTTCGGCTGAGGCCGGGTTTGAACTCGCCACCTTTGGTATGTGGGGCCGGCACCCTACTCGATGAGCCACAGGTGCCGCCCCTAAGGGAAAATTTTTTATTTGTAGCATTTGCCCATTTTCTTCATGTAAATACTTTCCCTGTGGCCTATGTCCAGCTGCCAATGTGAGGTCATTGGATGCAGAATTGGCAGTAGATGTGCACAATTAACTCTTGCAAGTCAGAACAAGTAGGCCGCAGCTTATCACTGCCTGTGCCTCACAGAGCCCATCACGCCAGTCTCCTGCCAGGTCTTCCCATGGACCACACCCAGATGGATTCCAGAGGAGAAGGGAGCCCACTGCAGTAGTCCATGTGGACAGCACTCAGTTTGCCAGGATGGGAGAGATTTGATAAGAGATGAAAGAGGAAAAGAGCTTCATAAAGTGCCCCAGGGAAATGGTTCAGCTTTCACCTCCAGAGTTCTTGGTTTCTTATGGCTTCCCACTTATCCACACTGAGCCTTTTCCTGGTTGTGCCCTGGTATGCCAGTGTGCTACCTCCATGACCGAAGTAGTTCTGCCAAGATAAATATGGCATGGGTTGAAACTGGAAAAATAAGGGGACGTCCCACCTGACAATTTGAATCTTCTGTTTTTTTTTTTCTTTGCATAATCAGGTGAGTAAGAGACTAGAGACTGTCTGGTTGTGGAGAGCACAGAGCCAGGAAACTCATGTTTACTGAGCCTCCTATAAGTTAGAAACCTGAACTTGGGGCTGTTTTCTTTGATAACCAGTCATTGGGGTTCTGCTGTGTGCAGAGCATTGTATGAGAGCTGCAATCTGTTAGTCCCTACAGTGCTGCTGAGTTGTGGGGATTCTTTCCTGTGCTTCCTTTCCGACTTGTCTTTTGTCAGCTAGGTCTGCCAGGAAATAGGAATTGCTCTAGGTCTTTTGAGCTGAGGGATTTAATTTAGGGAATTGGTGACATACAGATGGAAGAGTTGGAAAGCAGATAAGAGAAAGGTTGGCAACAGAGGCTGCTGCTACCACCCCAGGAGCTGGGGAACAATGGGAGGAGGTGAAGTTGGCAGAGCTCCATGGGGAATACAACATACAAAAAAAGATGTGGCTACTGGCAGAAACACCACAGGAGGCAGAGAGTGGGGAGAACACTCTGGGTGTCCCCCCTCCCACATCCTCTAATCTCTTGCCTATTTTTCTTATTAACCACATTTACCCAGGTGCCGGGAAATGTAGTTCTGTCTGTACAAGGCAGAGGAAAGGAAATGGATGTGAGCCCAAACAATCCTCAATCTTGGGGTACATCTTTGCACTTGTGATCAGCAGCAAACAGATAACTTTCTTTGGTCAAGGAGTCCAGGAAACAAGTTAGTCATAGTGGTACTGAGTACTCAGAGTTAGCTCCATCAGCCCAAATTCTAGATCCCAAGTCAGTCTTTTATAGATGTGTGCATTAGTCCAGGTTCTCCAGAGAAATAAAACCAATAGGATATATATATATATTAGGTTGATGATAGGTAGATAGATAGAGAAATTTATTATGAGAGTTACCTCACATGATTATGGAGGCCAAGAAGTTCCATGAGCTGCTGTCTACAGGCTGGAGAACCAGGGGAGCTGGTAGTGTAACTCCCAGTCTGAGACTGAAAGTATGAGAACCTGAAGCACCAATTTCTGAAGACATAAGAAGATGGAAGTCTCAGCTCAAGCAGAGAAAGTGAAATCACCTGTCCTCCACCTTTCTGTTTTACTCAGGCCCTTAATGCATTAGATGATGACTGCCCACATTGGTGAGAGTGATATTACTTACTCAGTCTACTGATTCAAATGCCAATCTCTTCCAAAGACTTCTTCCCAAAAACACCAAGAAGTAATGTTTACCAGCTATCTGGGTACCTCTTAGCTCATTCAAATTGACACCTAAAGTTAACCGTCACTCTGTGACATCTCTTCCTTTACAGGTCCCGTTTTATCCTCTTTCCTTCCTACATGACTTAGCCATCTCTTCTCTCCATGTAGGACATAAACCACTTCCAGATCTCCTTCTGGTGGGCACTCCCAAGTGAATGCTGATAGCCAACTCTTAGATGAGCAGACTGCATGATGTAACACATCTTATTCTCTGAGAGCTCTGGTGTATTTAGTGAGGGCTGATGTCTCTGCTTTGCTGGAGGCAAATGACCCAGAGTGGGTTGTTGGCTTGCCTAATGTCACCCAATGCATTAGCAGGAGTTCCAGATTTGGAAGCCAAAGCTCCTGAATCATGGCCCAATGATGAGCCCTGTTGTACCAGGTGGCTTTTTGTGGCTATAAAAAGATCTGTCTCTGGAGAGAGCCTCCTCCAAGGTTTGCTGAGATAAGCTGGACACTGGCATGATATGTGTGCCTTAACTGGGCAGCCAGCCACCAGCTTGACAGGAGGAATGACTCCAGGGGAGAGGAAGGGAGAGAACACCTTAAGTAGTTGAAGGACTCAGAGTTTTTACCTTGGACGGCCCACACTCACTCCGATCAAGAAATAACACAGTTATTGTGTCTAAATTGTAGCCTGATATGCCACAAGTTGAGAAAAATCTCTTTCTCAATTGCATATGCCAACTTTCTTTGTGTAAACACTTTCTCTATGGCCTTTTGAGCTCCCAACAGAGGTCACTGGTCACAGAATTCAGAAGAGATGAGCATAATCAGCATTTGTGAGCTGGTTTGAGCAGTCTCTTACTGCCCCTTCCACCCCAGCCCTGACCCTGTAAGGGTAAGGACTCTCAACTGGTGCTGACTGGGAACTTTCCATCCAGCATTTATCATGTGTGACATCCATTTAAGCAAAGTTAGATTCTGATGTCCTGGTGTATAAAATGGGCTTGGATATTATCTTTGTTACATCATGCCTATAAATAAACAGGTTCATCCTCACAGGCACTAAATGCACCATTACAACGTTTGCTGCACAGTTTTAAGGTTAAGATCATGGCCTTGCCTGGATTCAAATCCTTGCTTTGATATTTACTAGCTCTGTAACCTCAGGCATTTATTTGCCTTCTCTATGCTTTTGTTTCCCCATATAATTAATTAGAATGCTATTAATATAATCTCATAGATTGTTTTGAAGATAGAATTATTTAGAAGATGTAAAGCACTTAAAATAGTGGTAAAAAGTGGTAAAAGCAGCCCCTGATAAATGTTAAATATCATTATTACTACTTGCTAACAGGTCAAAGATGTGCCTGCTAACAGATGGGGAAGGTATGGAAGGGAAAAGCTTTCACTTAGGCCATTTTAGGTGTAGAGAGAATTAGCAAAGGACATGTAAAATGATAGACTCATTTGGAAAAAGGCCATTGGCATTTAGTTCAAGCTCACACCCAATGGAGCAAATCCCTTCTACTGTACTAGTTTCTGTTTGCATATGTTTAGTGACAGAAAATTACTTCTCAAGACCATTTTCAGCCCTCTTGAATTTGTAGACTGGAGTCTCCCCATTCTAACTCAGAATCAGCCTCCGAGCAATACCTAGCTCATTGGTCCTCATTGGTCCTGCTGGAACCACATGAAAATGTTTGAGCCCTTTTATACCTGAGTAGACATCAATTGGCATTCTGGATTTATCAGAGTCATCACCAACTCTTTTAGCCAACTCTAAGTGCAAGCTATGTTAGCTCACAGAGGTGAGTGACTGAGAGTTGATCCCTCATACAGCCTGGCGCTCCGGAAATCTCAACACCAAAAACCACTATCCAGTCCCTCTGGCCCTACTAGTTGGGTTCAACCAGGCTCCATCTTTGCATCACTCTTTTCACTGCTGGGAGTTGCACAAAGAGAGCCCTAGTGGCCAACTCAGCTCAAATGCTGCCTCTTAGCTCCAGGAAGGGATGGCATTTTCCTTAACAGTCCTACAGGAGACTATGCACAGTGAGAATGAAGTGAGTTTCCAAAAATAAAACAAAACAAAAATCAACTGTAACCCAAAAGTAAGGTGGTAGGAAAATAATGTCTTCTATGACAGCTCTTCAAATATTTGAAGATACTATCTTGACCCGTGTAAGGAATTTCTTCCACAGCCAATCCGAATGGCTTCTGTAGAAAATAGTAAGAGAGTATTAGTGATCAGTTAGTCTCACGCATTAACCTGAGTTGAAATCTTCGGATCCCCCTATTGCAATCTGTGATGAGTGTGGCTCAGGCATTAACCTGAGTTCAAATCTTTGGATCCCCCTATTGCAATCTGTGTGACGTGGGACAAGTCATGTGGCTTTTAAGGATCAGTTTTCTGAACTGTAAAGTGGGGATAATAATAGCATATACATCATACGGTTGTTGGAAAAATAAGATGCATGTGTTATAACAGGGTTTGGTGCTTAGTAAATACTCAAAAAATTCTGTTCTCTCAGAGCTCATATTTCTACCCGTAAGTACATATTCCCTCTCCTTTCCCTCATCACACTTTACTACTATATATGTATGCATATATCTTATCTAGCTGCTCCCCAGCTCTTCTAGACACTTTACTTTGTTCACCTTAATTTCCAATACTTGACGCATACAAGGTGTTCAGTGCTCATTTAATGGATTAACAAATAAACAAATGAATGGTGGAAGGAATGAACAAATCCATGTACTACTCCCCACATTACTTGCATGCAATGTTAGATTTTCTAAGACAAAATCTTCTCCTATCGATGAGCTGTAAATGGTTGTGTTGAAGTATAGAGATATCGACTCCCAGTTGGTTTCCTTTCTGACAGCATGCAGAGAAAGAATGCAACATTGAGCTCTAGGATGACAGCCTTGTGTGGAGAATAAATTGCAAGTGGTTTCTCCAGAAAGTCTGAGGAGTGGCCAAGGAACACTATGGAAGGACCCATCCCCACCCCCCTGCTCATGCTGCTGGGAATCCAGGTGCCACTGCCACTTACTCCTCCTAAGGCAATTGGGCATGAGAAATGCAACTCTTATCCATCATTTTTTCCTTGCCCTTCATGTGGTGAACCAGGGAAATGGACCTAGACAATGGCTTTGAGGAACCCCATTACTGCACGTTCCAAGGTTTTTCTTCAATGAACTCTTCTTTAAGTTGAAGAGCACACCCAAAATGTGGCACTATCTAGGGGAATAATTCAGAGAATCGAGACAAAGTTCACTTAAATGCCTCAGGCAAAAAACAGAGAGTGCTTTCCACAAAACAGTTCTCAGGGAATTGAAGTAAGAAGAATTTTATTTTTGCCTGAAAAATCCATTCCACCCAATTCCATAAAGATTTATAGCACACCCACTAAATCCCCAAAGCCAGATTTGGGGTTCTGGGGATCACAGAAGTGGGAATCAGGACCTTTCTGTGCAGTTGGACATCCTGGGGGTTGAGTTGCATTCACTCCTCAGCCTCTGCTCATTCTAAAATGGAAACCCAAGTCCTATACCCTGCATTCTCCACTGGCTACCTGCTCATCCCACTCAGCTATATGCTAACCTGTCACTGAGATGGAGTGTCATCAAACAGTGTCTGCCACCTACTTAATTTAGCATCCTCCCAACGCCCCTGCAGATTTTATTTTGGCTGTGTTTGGGGAACATGCTGCGGGTGGCTCATGGTGAGTGATTCTGTTTCACACCAGCTGTTGTGATCTGGGAGGCTGAACTGAGTCCCATGCCATGAGCTCTGACCAAGCTTCTGTGCTGGTGAGATCTCCTGAAGAGATGCCCTCACAAAATCCTGCCAGTGTCACTGTGTGTTTGTCCTCAGGCTACCCGGCTGCTGTGAACATGGCTAGCCTGTGACCCACAGCCTCATGCGCTCACTCGATTACCAGGACTAGGTGAGGGCTCCACCAATTTCTTTAGCCATCTAACTCATGCCTATTTCCTACTAGATTCAGTCCTTGCTCACCACTTTTTCTCATTTCTTACCATTTCTCTTGGTGACTTCATTCACTTCCTATCTTCAGTTACTAACAGCCTGGTAATTCCTAAATCTGTATCTGCAACCTCCTCTCCTGGCTCCAGATCTGGCTACCCAGGGCCCACGCTGGCTGCCAGTACCAAGTTATTGCAGACACCTTATCATCATTATGCACCCTTAGCAGTGCCAGCCATATCCCAAAAGACACAATCCTGAATGTTGCGATCTCGAATTATCAAAATCCCTAAAATGTAAAATCCTGAAAATCACAATCCTAAAATACTAAAGGTCTTTTTTTTTTTTTTTTTTTTTGAGACAGAGTCTTACTATGTCATCCTCGGTAGAGTACCATAGCGTCACAGCTCACAGCAACCTCAAACTCTTTGGGCTTAAGCGATTCTCCTGCCCCAGCCTCCCAAGTAGCTGGAACTATAGGTGCCCACCACAATGCCCAGCTATTTTTTGGCTATAGTTGTCTGTGCTGGCTGGCAGGCCTCAGCTGGGCTTGAACCCGCCACCTCCAGTGTATGTGGCTGGCACCCTAGCCACTTGAGCTACAGGCGCCGAGTCAAGACTAAATTTCTTAATGTTGAAATCCCCTGAATTATGAGGAAGGGATTACTGCACTCTCAGCTGTACACAGGATAGTTGCATCATGTCAGTTGCATCATTTTAGGCAGAATAATTATCTTGTTATTGCCTTCATTTGTGAATTAAGTATAGTTTAAGGAGATGTGTGTTGGTGCCAAGTTGACAAGGAGTAGACTGGCAGACTTAATTTTAGGTTTAAACTTGACTGGATTGAGGAATACCTAGAAACCTGTTAAAGCATTAAAACTTTGGGGATTATGGCCAATAGCTGAAAAGACCCTATTCTCCTGCAAAATATCTGTGTGTGTTCATCTGAGAGAGGATGCCAGTGTCCCCCAACTGTGTCCCCTCGAAGGCTCCCCAGCCACTGGTCCCCAAGTCCTGCTGTGTCTTCTTGGTATTTTAGCTTTTCTTGCCCCCTCTCCCCACCCCTATACCACTGCTGTAGGCCCTTTTCCTTTTCATCATGAAGGTTGTGATAACTTTCTGTAAGATCTCTATGGGTATCACCTTAGTACCCTTGCCCCAGTCCATGCCCCAATATGCTGCCAGACACAGATTTTAAAACACAGATTTAATCACGATATTCCTGCTCAGAGCCTGCAGCAGTGGTGATCATCCTGAGTCAGCTGTTGCTCAGTGCAGACCCTCTCAAAGTGTTTGACTCATAATAGCTCAACCAACCCTCTCAACTACCTAAGGGGAAAAGACTATTATTACCCCCATTTTAGAGATAAAGAAGCTGAAGAAAGAGAGGTCACTTGGCTATTCGATGGCTCCACGTTCTTCATCCTTGTGATACATGGACTCTCAAGCTGTTATTTCCTTTAGCAGAAAAGTCCTCTTGTTTTTCAATCAAAACCTCACATGGAATCCTAGAACCTTACACAAAACTGATGAAAGTGAAATGGAGGAGGACACAGAACCAAAGCCATGCTCAAGTCACGTCCCCTCCTTTCCACAGGCCCTAAGGACCCTTCTTGGGACTGCGGAGCTCTACAGGGATTAAGTCCAGCTTCACGGCTCCTGCATTTCAGAAGTTGGTCTGGGGTCAGGGCTGTGGTCAGCAAAGGTTCACAGAGCTGAGGGTGGGACACATATGTTCAGAGCTGGGGTATGAGTGCAAAGTGTAAGTGCCAGGAAGTTTCTGAGGCCATGAGTGGGCAAGGAAAGCAAGACCCAAACAAAGAAGGCAGGATTCAGAATAACTCAGATGCAAGAGAGATGGGAGCCAGGCTGGGCCAGGAGCTCACAATATCAAGCGAGTGTGTGCTTGCCCCAGAAGACAGGATCTTCAGACAGAGCTTCCCCTACCCATGAGTCCTCCTGCTGTCCACTACCTGGAGCCTGAACACACTATCTTTCATGTCTGGAGGCCCTTCCTGCCTGCTCCACTGGCCAGTGCCTACCCATGCCTCAAGACACAGCTTCTGCATGGCCTCTTAAGCCAGGCTGAGTTCATCTTTCCCTCTTCTGTGTTTGCTAAAATGCTGCAGAAACAGCCTCTCTGGGGTACCTCACCACTATCTTTTATTTGTGGACTTATCTCCACCTCTATCCCCGCATCCATCTCATTAGAATCATAGGCAGACGGTGCAGGCATCAGTTTCTCTCTAAGCTCCAAGGTGGAGAGCCTCTGAACCTGAGTGTGGGCAACTCCATAGCTGGAAAGCTTGCTTCCAGTTCCACCCTAGGAATAGCCTGAACCAGACAGGTATTTGATGATGCAGACACTGGGGGAACCTCCATGAGCCATTTGGAGGCTTCCTGGACAACACTCACACCCACCATCTTCCTCTACCTTTCCTTTGAAACTCTCCTCAGATCATTCCAGTTTTCTGCCCTCCTCCTCTAACCAATCAAATTGACCCCCAGCTTGGTTCCTACTGGTTGGCAGAAAACCCTTACTTCGGAGTCCAGCTAGCCGTAGACATGGTCACATTCACCTCCTACCTGCCATGGGTGCAGGGTCATGCCAATGACTCTTATGCTTCTTCAGGTGTGTGACCCCTGCTCACCACCTCCTAAAGAGCTCATTCCACTGTTGTCTTTACTGACCACCTCGGAAGGGGCCTACAGGGTCTTTGGAACCCACCTCAACTGTGAACCCTGGAGTGTTCTCTCTCTACATTCCAAATTCCTCATCTGTAAGATGATGTTTGTCCCCAGAATGAAGTGATTGTGGTCTTCATGTGCTTTGTGCATTGCATTTGAACAGTATCTAGCACACCCATTAAAGGTGCCCTGAAGGAGGAACAGAGAGAATGCGTGACTAGATGAGAGAAGGCAGCACATGTGAGGTGCCCAGCACCTCCACTCTGCAGGACTTGATAGAAGTGCAGGAATGACGAGTTTGAAATGGTAGCCACCATTCTTCTCCAGTATCTCCACCTCTTTGTCCTTCCTCTGTCCCATCAGCCACACTTCCTGGGCTTGTTGCCCTAGGGGAGGAATGCAATGGAGCATAAGGCAAAAAATAGCACATGAGTTTTTCTGGCTTTAGTTTCCAAAAGTCCTTGTGGAAAATACCTTGCCCTGGGCAAGGTCAAAAGAAGGTGAGAAGTGGGATTGTTGGGCATGGTGGGGGGTTCTCCCAGAGCCAGGGGAGAGAGAGGGGATGGGGGGCAAGTAGACTGAAGCTCCCTTAGACATGAAGGACTTCTGAAAAAGCCACCACCAGGGAGGAGGTGAAAGAGGAGTCTGCATCCCCTGACAGCTGGCTGCTTCTGTGGTGAATACCACTCATCCCCTTCAGCCAGGAACCCCAGAAGATCCACAGGGGCCCAGTCAGAGGGCTGAATTATTGCCGAACTTTTACCCAATCATGACATTCACTGTCTGCTACTCTGACGGGCCAAGCCAGCTGATCTCCCTGTGAAGGTCCCCCAGGATGTCCTTAAAGGGCATCTGGAGATGCTGGACAAGTGTCCAGTGAGAGGGGGCTTCCCTGTGCCCTGAGACCAAGCTTGTCCTCTTCTTATATACTCCAGGATGACAACTCCTTACCAAGTCTCAGGAATCCCACTAGCCCAAGAGGGAGAGGCAAGTCAATGTGGTCAATGTAAAGGCCTCACCCCTTATAAAGGAGTGAGGGGCTCTGCATCAGTCCAGTAGAGTTGCCCCTTGAGAAAGACAATCACAAAACATAAGCCCATTACTATCAAATTTACTGAGTTTTTTTTTTTAATCTCAAATTTGTTTCCGTATCAATTACCACCACTGGTCACCATTTCAACTTACAGAATAAGACCCCCCAAAGCCCTCTCCATGCAGGTGATGGCCATGTGCCCTGAAACTCCCTGCCTGTGTGTCCACAGCTCTAGTTCCCACCACTGAAGCAAGACCCAGAGCTTCTACCATCCTTTGCCCCCATCTCCAATGCAGGCACATGTTAATGTCTCTTGAAATGTTTGGTCCAAACTGGTCATGAAAATATTGCCTCCTCCTAAACTACCTCACTGATGGAGGGCAGGGCACCATCAGCATATTAAAACAAACCATTGCTGAGGCTATTGTTTGCCCTTATCTAGGCACATGCCCTCGGTGGAAAGGTGTTACCATCTCAGCACATAATTGCAACTGTACATCGAATGTCCTCTTTGATTGTCAATAAAGTCAAAATAATGAGCTCCTTTAGCTGAGAGAGTGAGAAATTCTTTATTTGAGACATGAAGCCATTTTCATAAAAACGAGATGGAATCAATACAGGGTTTCATAAGCATCTAGAGAACATTTTCATTTTGTACATATTTTTTTTTTTTTTTTTTTTTTTTGCTTCTAAGAAAATTCTTAGGGCACTTTGACCAAGGACTGTTAGAACTGCAAAATACTACTGCTTTAGTGAACACCTAATACTCCATATAGATCCCAATGATGAAAAACCACTTCACTATGTCTACTCAATCTAACTATATGTCTTTCTGGTCACCTGGTATATCAGCAAGGGGAAGAATACAGTTGGCTCTTTTAGTTTAAAATTAGCCGTTTATATGAATATGTATCCAGATACCCAAAGTGTGAAGCTCCTGGCATCTTAGCCAAACATCAGAAGGGGGTGTTGGATATAGTGAGAAATGCTTGAGAAGAGAAAGGTAGGAGAAGTGAATGTAGATAGAAGTGTGTCCCATCGTCCCACGGTGGGGGTGGCCCCCTGTGGCAGGAAACACAATGCTATAAGAGATCTGGGAGGGAAATACAGGAAAAGATGCCTTTCCTCATCCTCCTCTGAAAATCAGCAAGCAGAGTACTTGGTTTTTAAAATAAGTTATGCATTACACAGAAACCTGAGTACACAACTGGCTGGAATTTCAGCAGGAAGATTATCTGTTTATTTTGGGGTGTTGTGTTTAATTTAAAAATATTAAGGGGTACAAGTTTTTTTTTCCCCATGGAAGCCAGGGCTTCTGGTGTGTCCATCACCAGAATAGTGTTTATGTACCAAATAGGTAAGTTTTTACCCCACACCTCCCCTCCCAACGTCCCCCTTCTTGGTTTCCAATGCCCTTTATCTCTTTGAGCCCATGTGCATCCATTCTTTAGATCCCACTTAATAGTGAGAATGCATGGTGTTTGGTTTTCCATTCCTTCACTTAGGGCAATGCTTTCCAGTTCCATTCAAGCTGCTGCAAATGACATTATTTCATTCCTTTTTATGGCAGAGTAATACTCGGGGGGGTTGTGTGAGGTGTGTGTATGTGAATGTGTGTTTACATATGTAAGTATACCCATATTTTCTTTATCTACTCATCAACTGAGGGGAACTTATGTTGTGCTGCAATAAGCATTCAGACACAGGTTTCTTTCTTTTTTTTTTTTTTTTGCAGGTTTTGGCCGGGACTGGGTTTAAACCCGCCACTTCTGGCATGTGGTGCTGGCGCCCTAATCCTTTGAGCCACAGGCACTGCCCCAGATTTCTTTTTAATAAAATGACTTCTTTTCCTTTGGGTAGATACCCAGCAGTGGGATAGCTGGTACATCTAGCATTTATTTCTCTGAGGAATCTCCATACTGTTTTCCACAGAGGTTGTACTAATTTGCAGTCCCACCAACAGTGTATAAGAATTCCTTTCTCTCTGTATCCATGTCAGCATCTATTGTGTGTGTTTTTTTTAACTTTTTAATAATGGCCATTCTCATTCTGATAGGAGTAAGATGGTATCTCACTGTAGTTTTAATTTACATTTTCCTGATGACTAATGATGTTGAACATTTTTTCATGTTTGTAGGCCATTTCTCTATCTTCTTTTGAAAAATGTCTGTTCGTATCTTTCGTCCACTTTTTTATGTGGTTGATTGATTTTTTTCTTGCTGATTTGTCTGAGTTCTTTGTAGATTCTGATTATTAGTCCTTTGTTGGATGCATAATTTGCAAATACTTTTTCCCATCCTGTAGGTTGTTTATTCACTCTGTTAGTTATTTCCTCTGCTGTGCAGAAGCTTTTTAATTTAAGTAAGCATCATTTGTTTATTGCTCATGGATTGGCAGAATCAACCTTGTTAAACTGTCCATACTGTCTAAAGTGATTTACAGATTCAATGTAATTCTCATGAAATACCAACATCTTATTTCATAGACCTAGAAAAAATAATCCTAAACTTCATCTGGAACCAAAAAGACCCAAAGTAGCCAAAGCAATCTTAAGCAAAAAGAACAAATCTGGAGGCATCACATTACCTGACTTCAAATTGTACTACAAGACTGTAGTAACCAAAACAGCATGGTACTCGTATAAAAGTAGAGAAGTAGAGACATAGGTACAGGACAGAAATATACAACCAACTGATCTTTGACAAGCAGACAAAAACACACACCGAGGAAAAAAAGCTCTATTTAATAAATAGTGCCGGAAACTTGGATAGCCACATGCAGAAGGAAAAAACAGGACTCTCTTTCTCTATATAAAAATTAATTCAAGATGGGTAGATAAGACTGAAATGTAAGGCAAGAAGCCATAACAATTCTAGAAGAGAATGTAGGAGAAACCTTTCTAGACATTAGCCTAAGCAAGGAATTTATGACTAAGACACCAAAGGCAAATGCAGCAGCGTCTGTTTATTTTAGAGACATGTTGATTTCTACTTCCCATCACCACTGAAGCACCTGAGGTAAGGGGCTGTTGGGAAGGACTCATCCATTTCATGCCTGATTCCTGGGAGACTCCCTGGATGGTGGTGACTGGCCCAGCATTTCCAGAATGCCCAGCTGAGGTGCAGGGTATGGAAGGGAAATATAAGTGTGTACTGCCTGAAAAGGCATATCCCATCCATATCCACTTTCCAGGTGTTTTAAATGTGTGCAATGGAGGGTCCATTGTGGGGATGCAGTTCATGATGGCTGAGTGTAAAGTAGAGAAGCCACTCAAATTCTGATCTTACAGTCTTTTATAAGTTTTTAAAGTGTTTGCATGTATTATCCCCCTTTTTCCTAGCAGTGATAATACCATGACACAGATGAGGAAACTGAGGCTCAGAGACAGCATATGACTCACACACACTGAGACCACTGAAACCCAAATCCAGATTTTCTAACTCCAAATCTAGTGCCTACCAAAGCTGGGCACAGTCTTCAGAGAATAAGGAAAAAATTAGCATTGATTGAATACCTACTATGATATGGCACATGGTTTTTCCTCTTTAATCCTCTTCCAGTCCTTCCTGGTAAGTGTGAACTTGTTCATTTTACTGAAGAGAAAGCAAGTTCAGCATTAAACAATCTGACTGACTAGAAAGTGGTGGGGGGTTGGGGTTAAAAACCAGTTCTGCCTGCCTCCAAAAGCCAATTTTCTCTCCTCTCTGCTGATCTAATTCTTTTATTACATATGAGAAAACAAAGACCCAAGAGGTTAAGTGACTTTTGGGTTCACACAGCCAGCTCGGTGAAGAGCTGAGACCCGAATCTGACCCGGTGCAGCACGAGGGTCTGGACTGGGTTATTGTCTAATCGTTGCTGCCCTGAAATCAAACAAGACCATAATGAGGTACCTTGCTAGTGCTTTATGAGCAGCTATAACATTTAGTTGAACAAAGTGTTGAAGGAGGCCCTGGGACCTCAAAATGCCCAAAAGAATAGTACCAAAGCTGGCAGCCAAGGGTACAGCCGGGTCAGTTCTATATATAGATATAATTGTTCACAAGCATTTTCAACTGGCTTGTCTGAGCAGCCTTGACTCTATAGGCCTGCCATCTCCATGGGTGCCAGGAATTGTGCTGGGAATATCTGTGGATGCTAAAAAATTATGCCTATTGAATATCTCACTGTCTGCAGATAGCCCAGCTGTGACTCTGTTCAAATAAATAAAGGTACCTAACGGCAATAACCTGAATCGTGAGCATATGGCCTGAGTGGTAACCAGAGATGGCATCTGTCACTGAGGCACAAAACCCACAAGAGGTGCAGAGAATAATAGAGATGCAGAGGCTATTCCTAGATTCCCACTGGAACTCCTTTGAGCAAAAAAGGAGACATGGGTGGATGGAGGAGAGAGCTGCAGCAGATGGTCCCCATCCAGGGATGAGAGGAAAAGATGCTGATGTCAAGAAAAAAATGGGGGCTGTGAGTCTAGTGATGACTCTGTTTCCTGTTCCAGGCTACTTGGCAGGGATTCTGGTAGAGGAATACTTATTCATTGTCAAACCTTACTAATCTCTAGTCTTCACAATTATTTGAGCATATGAAGAGACAAGAGGCTCTTGTAACCAGAGGATATTTGGCTGCTTGGGGCTCAGTTGCTGTGAGTGAAGTTCTGATAGCACCTCTTTGCCCTTGCAAATTTTTATGACAGTTAATTAGTATCCTGTAGGGTGCAGGAAAGAAAGAAAGTGGACCTGTGAACTTCTTGAGGGCTAAGGATTAGAAAGCAGTTCTGCTGCGCTGAGCATATTGCAGTGAGGACAGCAGAGCATAAGCAAGACTCATCCTTAGAAAAGCACCAGGAACCACTGGGGACAGTTGTGCATGTTGTGCACTGAACAGCATCAAGTTACTTCTTAATCTCCTTTTAGATTTGTGTAGTACATACACTACATGCGAATTGTATTCGGGAACCTGGGAGTCTAGACTGGTGAACTACATACAGCACCAAAACATAAAGGTCAGAGAAGAGAACTGATTCCAGGCATAGCATGTTGCTAGTACTAGAATCCACCTTGATCTGGCCACCAGCTGTCTTCAGGTTTGTTTGAGGTCACAGAACTATAGCACCAAGTGTTATTATAATTTGGGACATGGGCAGGTTTTATACATCATTCTCACCCTTAGTTCTCCAGAGTCATGTTGAGCTAAGAAAGGTTTACCGAGGCCAGCAGGAGCAGATGGTTGAACTAGAACCACCATCCTCGGGGCCAGTGGCCTGATAGCTGTCAAGCCCTGGGCCCAGCACCAGTGTGGTGAGCAGGCTTCCCTGGCAGAGGCTGTGGTGGCCATAACCCCTAGCTCTATCAGCTTTGTTGGCCCCGCAGCTCAGTCAGTTGTGAGAGCAGTAGCATACAGTGGGGGTGGCATCTCCATGGACTATTGGGGAACCAGGGCTGTGGTTGTTCAAGTTAAAGGGGCCCTGTGAAGCTCCCACTTAGCTGTCCTAGTTCAAGAATCCACAGAAGCAGCTCAGGAGCCTCACACACATTTGGGCAGGAGAAGATGTGGGAAGGCAGACAGGGGCTCCTCAGAGCTGAGTTATAGGGGCGGGTACAACACGGCCTCATGTATACACAGGCTGCTCACACCTGAGGCATACTGCCCACACAGATGTCTTCATGTCACCACAGAAATAGGAAGGAGATCATGAGATGCTTCATCCTCTAACCCTAGCATCTGCAGGCCACAGAGGAAAGGACCTACACCCAAGAGTCAGAGTCAAGCCAGTGAAAGGACAATCAGATAGGGTCACAAAGCCAGCAGGAGAAAGCAACTGGGCACCCAGTAGAGAAGCGGGAGGGAATCTTCCTTCAAGGTCTTAATTATCTAGAGCAATGATTTTTCAACCAGTGTGGCACAACACTCTGGTGTGCGGGGGGAGGATCTTCTCTGAGCCTTGAAAATTTTTAAAGATCATTAATTAAATTATTTTTTAAAGAAGTTCACATCACATTAAGTATATTCTTCTTTTCACATATTTTTACCCAACATGATTTAATTGTGCCGCAGAAATTAACTATAGGTTCAAATGTGCCATGAGATTAAAAAAAAAAAAAAAAGGTTGAAAAACACTACCCTACACTGTCTTAACACAGAGATGGGATCACTGCTCTCTAGAAAGAGGACTAAGGGTTTCCTAGAGTCATTTCTGACTGCTGTGGCCAAAATCAAGAAGATTTTGGGTAAGCTGCACTCAGAAAACATGGCTCAGCTGATGGTGTATTTATCATACTGAGCATGTTGAAATTTTTCAGGGTTTGCGAGAAGGTTTAAGTAGAGATATCTAAATTCATCCAACTGATGGATAGCCTTCCACAAGAGGAAAGACTGACCAAAAATATCACCTCTTCTGCTAGGGCTGGGAAGGAAAATCGTAAAGTTTGTAGGATTTATCTGAAGGAAAAGAGAGAGAAGGATACTGTTTGAGACAACAAGAAGAGAATTACTATAACAGGGGATGCTCTGAAGTTAGGAATTGCTGGAGTTCCATTCTCACAACTTTAAAGTCCCCCTCTTTAAGGACAGTTGTGCCTTCTCGGAAAGTTCCCTGGTGCCTTTGCTACCCGCAAGCTGTTTGAATGGATTGCAAGCAGGGGTATATATCGCTCCCCGTTCTGTGTTTTGATTTGTTTTAATGTGATTTGGGGAGTAAAGGACATTTGAAAGAATCCTAGGGACATAATAAGTTGAGGAGCTTCATACTAATCGAATTCTGAAAGTCACATGTTGGGCTTCAAAAATAATAGCAAATAGTACCCAGAAAGCATCGACCCTATATGGTCTGAGCTTCCTAGGAACCCCTAGGGATAGTACATCTGAACTAAAAAAGGAAAATAAGTAAGAGTAAATTGTGGTTGGTCTTATGTAGGGACTCATAAAAAATTCTGGTGCCATTGGTAATGAAGAAAAAGTCTGTAACATAGTTAGAAATGTTAGACTACTGGCATTATCCACTTACTGCCAAATGATTTAATTGACAATTGACCAGAGTCTGCTTTGTTGCATCTTTTCTTTTGTTGTCTCAAACATACATATTGGCTTCTAAAAGGTGAGACAGAAATCACTGTCAGGGTTTCAAATCCCTTTGTGCAGTGCACATCATCTGTAGATTTAATCAATACTTCTCATGTATTTTTATACTATTATTATTGTATTGGCATTAATAAGATTAATAAAAATATAATAGAAAACATTACCGAGTTATTGACCACTTTTGTCATGTAGTTCCTAAAGTAGTGAATGCTAAATAAAATCCTATATTTATATAAATATAAATTTATATTTTTCAAACTATGATTTGAAAACGATATTGATCATTACTTTTCTTTAATTACAAAAATAATGACTTCTTTCTTGTCTAACATGTGTGAACCAATCATTGTGTGCCCAGCAATATCTGAAGCCCTTCATATGAAATGTCTCATCTAATCTTCATGACAACTTTATAACATTATACTATCATAAAACTTATTTTACAGATTAAAAAAATGATGCTTGAAGAATTCAGTAACTTATCTATGTTACACAGGTAACAAGAGGCAGAAACAGGCCATGGAGACCAGATCAACCTGTACTTTAATTATACACAATATAGCCTAATGTGCTCTACTAGAAAATTTAGAAAACTGGAGAGTATAAAGTAACATATCTCTCTCATAACTGTGCTGTTATGAGAGACATAGGAGTGATGACATTTTAGATTTTGTCCTGTGGTCCTTTTATTCAGCACTTCATTTTTTCGACCCCCCTGAAGAGGTTTTACACAGCACATTTTGTTTTGCATTTTCATGAAGCATCTACGTGGATCAAAATGTTTTTGTGTAATATCATGTGTCTTCCAGCATGTGGTTGAACTATATTTTATTTGGTCATTCTCCTGCTTTTGCATATTTAGGTGGTTTCCAACACTCAGTGATCATAAATAATGTTGTGTGGTGGGTTAGAAAACCTGCCCATATAGCACTCTCCTCTTGTCAAGAGGTGGAGTCTGTTTCTCCACTCCTGAATTCTGCATTGCAATTGTGACATGCTTTAGCCAATGGGACGTTAACAAGTGTACACAAGCCGAAACTTGGTGTGAACTTGCACATCAGGTCAGCTCTCTTGTCATTCTTGGGAACCCACTGACCCATAGAACTGTGAACTCATTAAATGGAAGCAGCTGTTGAGATTTGAGTGGTTTGCTACACAGCAAAAGCTAACACATGCTGCAAAGAATAACTGTGACCATACCAGTTTCCGAGAAGTTACATTATTGAGTGAGAGGCAGAGTGAGGTTTAAGAATGGGATGAGCCTCATGGATGAAGGCAGTGAGTCTGCAGGAGAGGGTGGACAGGAATAGGACAGAATCATAGAAGGGCTGAGAGTTTGGGATGGAGGTGATAGGCTCCAGAATGATTGAGGTATCTATGTGCATTTACTTGATAATTTTCAAAACTTGGATGCTTATTGATTTGTTGATTATGCTGCACCAAAATATCAGTTACAGAGAGTGAAATTCCCCATATACTCACCAACAATAGGTATTTTCTTTTTCTTCCTTGCCAGTGTGCTGAGAATGATATCTGCATGTCTCAATTTTGTACTCTGTGATTGCTAGTGGAGTTGAATATGTTTTCATGTGGTCATTGTCCATCTTTTTATTTTTCCCTATTCATGTCCTTGGCCTGTTTTGCCACTGAATGTTCCTCTTACTCTACAAACCTTTTGTCATACAAGTTGTAACTATTTTCCTAGTTTGTAGTTTGCTTTTCTGCTTTGTAATTGTTATCAGAGGGCTTTAAAAAATTAAAAAGTTGAGGGGTGACTTGCATGTAAAAAAGTACAGCCATTCAAAGTGTCACATTTAATGAGATTTTACAATGCGTATGCTTATGTCACCATCATACCAAAATCAATATTTAGAACACCCCTCACGCCAGAAAATTCTTTCATGTCCCTTTCCAGTCAACTTTCACCCCACTCCTGGCCCCAAGCAACCATTAATCTGCTTTTTATATCATTATAGATTAAAATCATCTAGGCTTTTTGATATATAAAATGAATTTTAAGCTTTTCATAAGCTAGTCAAGTCTAACGATCTTTTCCTTCACTTGTATTGGTTTAAAAAACCTTTGCAACACCCAATTTACAAAAATTTCACCTATATTTTCTTCTATTCATTTTTACACTTAACCTTTAATTCATCTGGGATTTACTTTAACATATACGATGAAGCATCTATCCTTATTATTTCCTAAGAGCTCATCAGTTATCCCATATTTTCTTATGTCACTAATAACATGCGTGTGTGCATGCATACACACACACGAATCTATTTATAGTAACTTTTATTATCCTAAATTGTTGCAGAATTTTGTAATTGCAATGGTCTGTAGTGTTTCTGAATAACTGGTAGTAAAAGCACACTCTGCTCCCAACCAATGCTTATATTTTTTTCAATTCTTGCCCATGTATTCTTCCCAGTGAACTTTAGAATCACTGTATCATTTATTTTCAAGTTCTTTAAAATATGACAATGGAGCTTTAATAGGAATTGTATTAAAATTTTATAATGCTTTGGGTAGTATGGACATTTTAACAATGTTAATTCTTCCCAGCCATAATTGCTAAGTCATGGAAGAAGCCCAAGTGCCCATCGACCCACGAATGGATTAATAAATTGTGGTACATGTATACCATGGAATACTATGCAGCCTTAAAGAAAGACGGGGACTTTACCTCTTTCATGTTTACATGGATGGAGCTGGAACATATTCTTCTTAGCAAAGTATCTCAAGAATGGAAGAAAAAGTATCCAAGTACTGAGTCCTAATATGAAGCTAATTTATAGCTTTCATAGGAAGGCTAAAACCCAATTATAGCACAAGAATATGGGGAAAGGGGCAAGGGAGGGGAGAGGAGGTGGATGGAGGGTAATT
>CAUYRH010013815.1:0-15593 GCA_963574655.1 Perodicticus potto
CAAGGGGTATTTGGATAGCGTTGGGCATCTTTTGTTTCTGGCAGCCCTGCTCTTGAAGAGAAAACAATTGGGAGACTGGTAGGGGTAAGGGGCTTCCTACCAACCTTTGCTTAGGAAAGGCAGCTCTGGATCAGGTCCTCCCTAACTCCAGAAAAAACTACCCACATGCAAATTCGAATTCTATTCATAGATAAAAAAAAAAGTACTAAAAAAAAAAAAAAATAAACAAAAAAAGAATTCAAAAAATTTAAATAAATTAAAATAAAATAAAATAAAGAATTCAAAAAATGTAGCCAGGTCACAGGCCAACAAAATGTTTACAGACAAATATAGTCTTGGCCAAAGCAGAGGTGGGGTGGGTGGGGAAATAAGGCAAAAACCCAAAAATGCTCTAACGGTATTTACACAACAGAGAAAATACAAAGCTGAATCTGTATTTTGTGGATTGTGTGAAGTCCATGTTTAATTTCAGGTTGGTTTCTCCTCTCTCCCAAAACTTCTCTGGGTCATACTGTTCTCTCCACTTTCAACTGATGTATGTTCAGAGCATGCAAACTAATTCAAAAGCATAATGAACAAATCTTTAAAATAAGTTCTATAACAAGGGCTGACGTTCATGCTTGTAATATCAGCACTTTGGGAGGCCAGAGCAGAAGGATTGCTTTAGGCCAGAAATTTGAGACTAGCCTGGCATCATAACATCATAGAGAAAGCATTTGTCTCCACAAAAGAAAAACCTTAGCTGTGCTTCATGACGGCACATGCCTTTAGTACTAGCCACTCTACGGGATGAGTCAGGAGGATCACTTGGGCCCAGAAGTTCAAGGTTGCAGTAAGCTATGATCACCCATTGCACTCCAGCATCTTGGGTGACAGAGTGAGACCCTGATTCAAAAAAAACAAGAAAAAAATCTCCAAAATAAATTATTTGATATAGTCCAGTGACAAATACAAATTATTCTGAACTGAGTGGAACTGAGTGGAATCTTCTTTGTCTCCACAAACAGAATAATGAAGTGTGGATAATAATGTGTATGTTTTCACACACATATTTCAAAAATCCAAATACTTTTTTAATGGAGACACACACTGCATAGTCTGAAATTCTGCATACACCAGAACAAATAGAAAGTCTATGCAGATTAAATAGACTTATATATCATCTATAAAAGAATTATATCTCCTAGTATTTATTAGCAGACCATGCACTCTAGCTCCCATTAAAACATAGCATAATTGTAACAGCTAAATGCTAGTATTAATTGAAGTGAATATGAATATAGCATGACTACAAATGTAACCCATCTAATGATGACTTTCTCTGCTTCATTTATTCATTCTACTAATATTTATGAAGTGTCTACATTTTACCAGGGTCTGGTTAACAGATTAATACTTTGTAGAGATCTCTCAATCACGATTTTAAAAATTAAAAGAGAAAAAAACTTGCATTTTAATAATGTTAGAAAGTAGACATTGTAATGCCATCAAACAAATATTAATAAGGCATTCTACTACATACTGGGACTAGGACAGTAATTAAAAGAAACAAGTTCCTAGCTCTCATGTTAGTCATAGCCCAGTGAGGGAAAGGGTCACATGTCATATTAAATGAGCCTTCCATTCACTTCTTCTCCACTGGTAAGAGAGTAGCATATTTCATTAAAATTGTGATCTATGCTAAAGAATGTGGGATACGTTTATCTGTTCAATTGAAATTCATTGAGATCCCGCACGTCTCCCCTGGCACTCACTGTCTTCATTCAGACCAGTGGTGGCCAACTATAAGAACCTGCAACTCTCCCCATGAGGCTATGAGAGAGGCGGAGTGGGTGGGAGTGCTAGAAAGTCAACACTCTTAGACGCAGCCTTCAGCCAGTGACAGGAGTTGGAGAACTGAAGTTTAGCTTCCTAGTCCTTAGGTGAGATCATTCTGAAGGGTTCCATAATGCACTTCATCTTCCAGAGATCTCCAGAAGGATCAGGTGCCAAATTCCCACGGTGCTAACTGCTCATTCATACGCTCCAAATGTGTATCTTCCCCTTTCCTGTCTCACTTTTTCTTTCCTCCACTAATGACTCCTAGGAACACAGACTCCAAATAAGTCATTTTCACTTAATTCCTCCTGTTAGGATCTTCTTCTGGAGGAATCCAGTTGAATATATGTCTAAATAAATATCCTCACCTTCATCTTTGGCTTGACCAATCATCTGTGAATAAATATAAGTATATAATTGTTCACAGATAATAAGTATATAATTATATACTTATATAGTATATATGTAATTATAGTATATATACTATATATATACTAAGTATATAATTATATAATTATATAGTATATATATATATCAGTATATAAGTATATAATCTGTGAATAAATTTCCACTTAAAGACCAGGCAAGGTGATTATATCAATTTGTTTTGTAGTATATTCTTCTGCTAAACAATCACTACCTTGCTGAATTTTTAGGAAGTGATTACTATTTAAGAATAATTTCTTCCTTTATCATTTTTCCACAATTGCCATTGTAAAAAAAAGTTCTTCATGACCTAAAAGTATACATCTAAAATGTTACCAGGTTGATACTTTTATAATGTGACAAAAAATATAAGCATTTTGTGAGTATATAATAGGTAGATAAACCTTTTAAGAGGAAATGAACAAAACAACATAATGGAAGAACTTTGTCTCGCTCCCCTCAAAACTTTCCTCTTCCTCTTGACCTCCTGGCTAAAACACTGTATCAGATCTTATCATACTCTGAGTAAGAAGTAAAAGCTCTAAGGAAAGTAGCCTATGCAAGAAGGAATTGTAGAACCCAGCAAATAAGTCCTGGCAGAAACTGGAGAAACTTAATGGGAGCAGATTTTGACGGCGTGGGATTAGAAAACACAGCACTTACAGCTGGTTAAGGGAGAATTGCCTAACTAGGGAGCACTAACCCTTCACTTGGGGTTCAATATTTTGTCAAGAAGCACATGGAAGAGTTCCTAATGGGTTTTTGTGGATGTTGGGTGGGAGAGCTGTTCCTTAAAGGCCAGACTTGAAAATGACGTACTGGAAATGAAATGAAATTGACAGAATTTCAATTCAGAATTTCAGTCTTAGGCAAGGCATTGAAGAAAAGAATAGAAGAATCGAAGATGTAGAAATGTTAAAATGAATTTTTTGCATGTTGTTCAAAACTTTCCACCTCTCTTCCACGGGACAGCCTATAGGAGATTGTCTACAAAGATAGTTACTATAACCCTTTGAAAAGCCTCATTTTTGAGCATTCCATTCTAGATGTCTTCTGTAACTCAGGGGTAGTGGTGGGGTGTTGTTACATGGATTTGGACTCCCTAATATCAATGGGAATGGTTATATCTAAGAATGAACAGACAAAATGGTGGCACTTATTAGGCAGGAGCAAGATGGACAGACACACTGCAGTACCCAGCAAGACTAGATGACGAAGTGTTTTGACCTACTGGGATCTATGGCAATGACTAAGAGATAATGACATTCTTAGGTAGAAAGCAAGCTAAGTTTTTAAAATAAATGCTTTATTAACGTAACATTCAAATACCATGGAATTTACTCTTTAAAGTATAAAACTCACTGTTTTTTGGGATTTTCAAAGAGTTGTGAGAACATCACTACTGTGTGATTTTAGAACATTTCATCAACCTCAAACCTCATACATATTAGCAGTCACTCTCTTTTTCCCAACCACCTAGCAACGATTAATCTACGTTTTATCACTGAGAATATTCTAGTCATTTATATAAACTAAATCATATAAACTAAACGACTGGCTTCTATGACTCAGCATATTTTGGAGGTTTATTCATGTTATACTGTATGTCATCACTTTATTCCTTTTTATTGTTAAATAATATTTCACTGTTTGAATATTTTATTTATCCATTTCTCAGTAGTTTCCACTTTTGACTATCATGGATAATACTGCATGTTTTAAAAAACGTCTATGTTTAAGTTTTCAAGGGTCATATGCTTCAATTCTCTTACATAAAATCTTGGGAGTACAATTGTTATATCATAATGTTGCTCTTTGTTTTGAGGAAATGCCAAAGTGTTTTCCAAAGTGGCTGTCCCATCTTATAATCCTCCCCTGCAATATACAAGACTTTCAATTTCTCCACAACTCACCAACACTTGTTATTGTCTATTTTCCTTCTTATTTTAGAGGTGCTAGTGGGTATGAAATAGTATCTCATGGTAATTGTGATTTATGTTTCTTAATAATGTTGATCATATCTCCATGTGCATATTGGCCATTCTTATATTTTGTTTTTGCCCATTTTTGAAATTACTTTGTCTTTTAGTTGCTGAATTATAAAGGTTCTCATGTATTCTAAATACAAGTCTCCTATCAGATACCTGATTTGCAAATATTTCCTCCCCTTATAACCATGATCCTTTTACTTTCTTGTTGGTGTCATTGCATCCCAAGATTTTTTGCTTTAAATCCGATTTATCTATTTTTATTTTGTTGTTTAAGTTTTTTGTGGCATTTCTAAAAAATAAATACTATCTAATTCAAAACAATGAATATTTACTTCTGTTTTTTCCTAAAAGTTTTATAGTTTTACCCCTTACACTTTGGTTTATAATACATATTGAGTTAGTTTTTTGTATATAATGTGATTTAGGGGTTCAACTGCATTCTTTCCTTTTTTTTTTTTTTTTAAGTTTTGGGCCAGGGCCAGGTTTGAACCGGCCACCTCTGGCATATGAGGCCAGTGCCCTACTCCTTTGAGCCACAAGTGCCGCCCCTCAACTGCATTCTTTTAATAGTATTTTGATGAAAATACTATTCTTTCCTTCCTTGATTATCTTGGTACCCTTGTAGAAAAGCAAACTAAGCTTTTACTTGATTTATATAATCAAAAATA
Source organism: Perodicticus potto (assembly GCA_963574655.1). NCBI lineage: Eukaryota > Metazoa > Chordata > Mammalia > Primates > Lorisidae > Perodicticus > Perodicticus potto. The sequence goes on from CAUYRH010013815.1 coordinate 4,904, forward strand.
TCAAAAACAGGCAAGAAGATCATCTTCATAGATTATAGCCCCACTGAAATTACAAGGCCAGCCTTAGCAAAACCCAGATGGTTTTGTGAGTAGGACAGTAGATTGGCAGACACTTAAACAGATGATATCCATAGTAAAAACTGCTGTACCAGGTGGGAATCTTTACTAAAATAAATCAACACAGACGTGGGCAATTTGTGTGTGCTTATCATGTTGGCAAATGCTTTCTTCATGATACCCACCCATGGGGAAGATCATAGTAGTTCTTTTTATAGCAAGGACGTCAGTACTGCTTCAGTACTTAACTCAGGAGTAGGTCAACACTCTTCTGTCAATTATAATATAATGAAGCCCACAGGAACCTTAGTCTTCCTGACATGCTAGTCTACTATATCAATGACAATACACTAATTTGAATTTAGTGACAAGTCCAGGAATTGACAAGTACCCAAAAAGCACCTAGTAAGACACATGTGTACAAAATTGCAGTAAAATGCCACAAGATTCAGGGGCTTGTCACTTTTCTGAATTTTCTAGGGATACAATGGTTTGGGGTATACCAGAATAACTTTTCTCAGAGCAAAGACCAAAAAAAAACAGAGAGAGAGAGAGAGGCACACAATGTTTGGTAGGTCCTTTTGGCTTTTGGAGAAAGGATGAGGTCTGACAATTAAGTTCACAAACTTGCCACCTGTGCTTAACTCTGGTGGCACTGTACCAACAACTCAGTAAGGTTTCATAACCTCGGAATATCAGTGTCTCACAGCTGTGTTCCTGTTGATGTGTGACGGTGTCTTACTGAGTGGCATTCATTATTGTTGTGTGTTTTTATGTGCCATCACAAGATGTTAGAGTTAAAATTGGCAAGAGTGAAAGTGAAATTAGGAACAAATCAATCCAAGATTATGGGGATAATGCCATGAAGAAAATGGCAGTGTACAAATGAATTAAAGCATTTTCCGAGGGGAGAGAAAGCATCACTGATAAAGAGAGGCCGGGGTGTCCAGTAATGAGAAGAACTAATGAAAACCTCACAAAAATTCACCAAATTGTGGCTCAAAATCATCAGTTGACTGTGGAAAGCATAGCAGACCAATTAAACGTGAATAGAAAAACTGTTAGGAAAATCTTAACTGAATATCTGGGCATGAGAAAAGTATGTGCAAAAATGGTCCTAAAGGAACTCACTGCTGAACACTGTGAGAAAGTTTTTAGCCAGGAAATAAATAACTGAACTAGAACACCCTTCCTACTCGCTTGATCTGGCCCCAGTGACTTTTTTCCTTACCCAAAGACAAAAGAAATATTAAAAAGAAGATATTTTGATGACATTCAGGAAATTAAGGGTAATATGATGACAGCTCTGATGGCCATCACAGAAAAAGATTCCAAAATTGCTTTGAAGAATGAACTAGGCACTGGTGTCAGTGCACAGCTTCCCAACGAGAGCACTTCAAAGGTGACCGTAGTGATATTCAGCAATAGGTGTGTAGCGCTTTTTCTAGGATGAGTTCGCAAACTTAGTTGTCAGATATTGTATGTACACATACCATATTTGGGAATACCATTCTGACCCATTTATCAGAGGACTTAGAAGGCTGCCAATTTTAAGTAGAGTCCACAAAAAGAATTCATTTTTTAGTTTGTACAGGAGCCTTCACTCGGAAAGCAGAGAGAGAGATTATATTATCTTTAGTCCCACTATGAAAATACCCCCTAAAAAACTATCAATTCATTCTACCAAAATTAAACCTATGAGAGAAGTCTCAGGCTATACATACTAGCAATAAATAATCCTTCATTAAATCAAATTGTTGACATCTTTGGTTTTCCTAATCCCAGCAATGTCTGATTTTTAAGGTTTCCTTGAAAGCTCTGATGAGAACTCAAATCTTTTTAATATTTATACCAAATCAAGTTGGATTTGACATATTCATCAACATGAATATCAGTTAAACACCAATCAGTATTTCACAGAAATTACTTATGAAAATATCCTAGTATAAATTGAATTCAGTCGTTCCGAAGACTAGACTTTATTTTCCAAGAATAAAGCACTGTAGAATGGATCTTTTGCTGCTGGAATGAAGCATGTCACATCATTATCATTTGGCAGCAGTGATATAACAGAGTTGGTTTCTAACTTTCCACGTTTTCCAAGTACTTACAATTTATTGACCACTTATTTATATAAAATGTTATTTAGTTTTTGTAAATGATAACTTAGAAGCTTTTACAACTTTCAAATAATTTTGAAGTTCACCTCATTTAGTTCTTAGCATCCCTCTGAAAAGTGATGGAGCTACTGCTATCCTGAGTTCATACACTAGGAATCACAAGTTTAAATGATTTAAGTAATTTACCCCCCAAAATTGCACATTGGTTAAATGATAAGATTAGAATTCAGATTGTCTGGCTCTAGCTTTGATTCCCTTACCATCTATTTTAAAGACATTAACACAAAACCTTTTCTAATCTTCTCACCAGACATGGTATCTTCCTCATGTGCATTTTATAAAATAGCATGTTTCTGGGCACATTGACTCAATATTATTTCCCTTACATTTCATCTTTACAGTCTACAGTACTTTGGATTTTTTATTTCTTTTTTATAGGATTAATATAAAGGTACATACAATGGGGTTGCATTGTTTGCATTTGTTAGGTAGCATCCAAGCTGTAGTTGCGTCCTCCACTCAGGAGGTGAGCCTTATGCCCCTACATTGCACCTGTTAGGTGGGGGCTTACCGAGCTTCTTCCTTCCCTTCCTCCCACACGCTACTTGAATTTAATTATGTTTTTCTCTGCTGTAGGCCGGCAGTTGTTCATCTACTAGTTTCAAATTAGTATTGAGTACATAGAGTACTTCCTTTTCCATTCTTGAGATACTTCTTGAGAATGTTTTTTAACTCCATCCAGGCTAATATGAAAGATGTAAAGTCTCTACTTTTTTCATGGACAAATAGTATGAATAGTATTCCATAGCATAGTTATACCACAATTTGTTTTTTGGGGTTTTTTTGTTTTTGTTTTTGTTTTTGAGACAGTCTCACTATGTCACCCTTGGTAGAGTGCCATGGTGTCACAGCTCACAGCAACCTCAAACTCTTGGGCTTATGCAATTCTCTTGCCTCAGCCTCCTGAGTAGCTAGAGCTACAGGCACCTGCCACAAAACCTGGCTATTTTTGGTTTCACTTGTCATTGTTCTTTAGCAGGCCCAAGCCAGGTTCAAGTCCGCCAGTCCCAGTGTATGTGTCTGGCACCTTACCCACTGAGCTACGGGTGCCACAATTTGTTAATCCATTCATGAGATGATTGACACTTAGGTTGTTTTAACATCTTTGCAATTGTGAATTGAGCTGCTATAAACATTCAAGAGCAAATTTCCTTGTGATACAATGATTATTTTTTTTCTGGGTATATACCTAGTAATAGGATTGTGGAATAAATGGAAGGTCTACTTTTAGCTCTTTGAAGATTTTCCATACTTCTTTCCAAAAAGGCTGTACTAGCTCGCAGTCTCACCAAAGGTGTGTAGGTGCTCCTTTCTCTCTGCACCTATGCTAGTGTGCACAGTTTTGAGACTTTATGATACAGGTTAGTCTCACTGGGGTTAGGTAATAGTTCAAGGTTATTTTGATTTGCATTTTTCTCGTGACTAGGGAAAATGAGCATGTGTTTGTTGGCCATTTGTCTGACTACTTGGGAGAAGGTTCAGATCATGTCTCAGATTAGCTGGGTTGCTTGCTCCTTTCATGTTGATTTGCTTGAATTTGTTGTATATTCTAGTTATTAATTAGCCCTTTGTCAGATTCATAACATGCAAATATCTTCTCCCATTTTGAAGGTTTCCTATGTGCTTTGTTTATTGTGTCCTTAGTTGTGCAGAAGCTTTTAAGCTCAATTAGGTCCCTATTATTTATTTTTGGTGTTGCTGCTATTGCCAATAGGGTCTTCTTCATAAAATCTTTCCCCAACCCAACATCAAAAAGTGTTTTTCCAACACTTTCTTTCAGAGATTTTATAGCATTGTGTCTTAGATTGAAATCTTTTATGCAGGGTGAGTTAATTTTTGTAAATGGTGAGAGGTGCAGGTCCAGTTTTTTATGTATTGCCAACCAGTTCTCTCAGCACCATTTATTAAATAGGGATTCTTTTCCTCAGTGTATGCTTTTGTGTGACTTATCAAAGATCAGATGGAAATATGAGGCTGGTTTCATCTCTAGGTTTTCTATTTTGTTCCCTAGATTTATGTCTATTTTTATGCCAATGCCATGCCATTTTGATCACTCTAGACTTGTAGTACAACCCAAAGTCTAATAACACGATGCCTCTAGATTTGTTTTTATTTTTGAGAATTGTGTTGGATTGTACATTTCTTCTGATAATTATCATGGGCTGTAGTTTTTAATACTATCTTATTTCCTTTATGAGATTCATATGTACTTGAAACCTGACTTGAGAACTAGTTATCTCAGCAATTGATATACTTCAATCTGATGGGTTATTAAACATTTCTGACTAAAACTTCTCCCCCAAAGTGGATATTTGTTTTACCATGGTCACTATCTTTGAGTCTTCATTTTTCTGTTCTCTAAAAGTCATATGAAACTTTTTCCTGTCTGATGAAACCCTGAGATCACTGTTCCCTACCTGCTTAATATCTGAGTGACATGCAAATACCAAATCTGTTTCTCAGACCTAACAACACGTTTATTCGCCTTCTCAGACCAGATCCAGATTCCATCTCTCCTGCAACTTTCATTCATACATTTCTCCTTCATTACCATCATCTTGATGTCTAACATTGGGGCCCAGAAAGCAATACCTCAAAATATAGCACCTGACATACTGAGTATTTTAAGCTGAAGGAAATTGAGAAAAGCACAGAAGCCGAAAGGTTACTCTCTGACCCTCTCTCGCCTTTCTCCCCTGAGGCAGACCATAAAAGAATTCTCTGATCTACTCAGTGAAAGTAGGTCATTTCAGAGAGGTTTTGCCTTATACTTCAAGGCCAAGAAAAATATGAATAGGCCTTTCTAAACTCCTTCCCAATTTATTGCCATTATATCATTACTCTTTTGTCATACAATCACTGTTCTGCATAACTGTCCATAAAAATATAATTTTTCCTGGGTCTTTAGGATTTAATGTCCAAAGACCCCCACATTACAGAAAAACATATTTTTTATGCTTTTCTCTTGTTAATCTGTCTTTTTTTTTATAGGAGTTTTTGCCATGAACCTTGTGATTAGTGAGGAAAAGATATTACATTTTCTCCCCTACACTAACAATATCCTTCAGGCCACTAGCACAAAAAGATACTTCAGTGACATACAAATGAACTGATTTATAAACTGGTAATACATATTATCTAGAGACCCTGATCTCATTCTTCCAATGGTTTTGTTGTTCTTCTACATCAATCAATAAAATATCAAGTGTTTGTAGAATGCCAACTATTTGGACTACACCATGCCAGTTGCTCAGAAATATCTCTTTGTCATCTGAAACTAGAACTTAATTTTTTCTATTCTCTTTAAATTTCTTTAAAATCGTGATCTCTTTTCTGGACTTATACACTACAGCGATTTATGGCAGAGTTAACTGAGAAGTTTAATTATAGCATACCATCTTGTTAAAATCTTGCTCTTTTTATGTGGGTTGTTACCTCTACCAAGCATATTGGAGAAGTATCGAAGTATAAAATGAGATCATATTTCTCTGGAGCCACACAGCACATATTTGAAGAGGCAAAATGAAAACAACTAACATAATTAGATTAATTCCAGATTACAAACTCTCCTGTTAAAGAGTAAACTCTTGAAAGTAAATTACTAGGTCTTGTTCATTTGTGTCTCCTGAATATAACCATTTTTTTTTAATTCAATTAGACAATAATATAAAACTAAAAGCACTGACATATAGGTAGTATAAAATAAAATCGTATGAAATTTGGAATACATTCTAATTTCTAGCACTGATTATATGAAACTTGCCATTTTCCCCTCATCACAACATTATGATAACATGGAATAGAACTCAAAAATAATAACTACACAAGCAACACACAAAACTTATAACTACTTTATAGCCACTCCATGTCCTGTGGAGTTGTTAAAGATTGGTTTTAGTTCAGTATTTCATATTCTATTTTGGAAGATAATTCATGCAGGTGTATTCCAAGGAAATTCCTTGTCTTTCTTTCACATACCAACAAATACTCTATCCATATAGCTCTGTCCTTAGCAGCTTAGTAGTATTCATTGAATATATAATTCTTTTAGTTTGTTTTCTATCTGAAGCTTACCTTAGGTCACATTTCAATAAAAAAGCATTACAATCAATTCATTTGGTACAATGATAAATATCCCTTCATTGGGTAGGGATCCAGATTTATTCTGACTCTTCTATCTTCTTCAAGATCAGCTCCTTTTATACTTCCTAAACCTTGAAATACAAAAATAAATAAAAACCATATAATTTTTATTAAATAGACCTTCATACAATGTATTCACAATGTTCTTTCCCCTCAAAAAGGACTTCAAATGTCTCACTAAAAAATAAACGTTAAGATTAGAAATAGGCAGTTACAACAGAAAAGAGTAAAGAAAGCAAAGAGTGAACACAGCAAGTAAACGCACTATCATTTGCCTAGCGACCAAAGCTAAAAGGAATACCCAGCACATTATACAACTTAAAACACCAGTGAAGTGGAAGAAATCCTTCAAGGAATGAATACAGCAACTAGCCCAAAAAACCTAATTATTTTTCAAAGTACTTTAAGGTGGAAGTAATGCAAGGCCTTACCTTTAGCTCAACAATTACTTATTAAGTATTATTAATGATTTAATTTGTCTAAGGATTTATACTAGATTTTGTATCAAATATCAAGATTTTAAAAACCTTAACTTCTCCCTGTATAATATGTGTAATTCAGCCTGGTGGATAAGACATGCATATAAGGGCAACAGACAGTATATGTCTCTACATTATAAATATAAAATGAATTGTGCAGACATTAAAAGTTGTAGGAATTGGGAGGAAGAGGAGACTGTTAACCAAGGCTCAAGATAACTATAAGACAAGCAATTCTGAAGAAATTAGGCCTGAGATGTGGGCAGACAAGACAGAATGTTATGGCGAGTCCTATGGGCCAAGATGATGGGTTCAGCAGGGCAACCTGAATGACATGAATGACTTTGAGTATCAAAAAAAGCTAACAAAACTTAGCTTTCAAAGATCCAAGCAAGGCAGAAAGACACAGCGGAAGTAAAATCCAAAAAAAGATGTACTAATCAGGTTTCAATCTCTAAGCCAGCTATCCAGAAACAAGTGAAGAATGAAATTTCATCCAAAAGACCTGAAGCATTGTCTGATTTTAAATAGACTACTTGGAGTGGGTGGGCAAGAGGGAGTAGATAGGCTGCTTCTCAAAGTGAGGCAGTGCTCTGCAAAGCTGGTGCCAGGTCAGAGAACCAGCTGTGGAGACACCTTTGGGAACTAGAAACCCTCAAAGCTGCTCCACGGTTTAGAGTATCAAATGGAGTAGCAGAGGGGCTAGAAGTCATTACACATGAGAATTTATTTAAAGAATTCACTATCGTAGATGCAAAGACATGAAAACCACCCAGGTGTCCATTAATACATGACTGGATTGATAAAATGTGGTATGAGCATACTTCGGAGTACTACTCAACCATAAAGAAAAAATGGTAATCTCAGACAACCTGGAGGGAAGTGGAAACAATTCTTCTGAGTGAAACATCACAAGAATGGAGAAACAAACACACGTACTCAGGACCAAGTTGGAACTTACATTCACATATGCAAGTAAATTTCGATGAAAACCAAACCAGAGAAAGGGATGGGCAGGGGAAATGGGTAAATTCACACCTCTTGGATACACTGCACACTAGCTAGGTGAAGGCATACTTCTCCCCTTTATACACTTACATGTATAACTTTGACTCGATCTGTACAAAAAATTTTAAACAAAACATGTGTACCCTCTAACATTCTGAAATTAAATAAATACATAGATAAATAAATAAATAAATAAATAAATAGAATTGAACGCATTTATCTTAAATGTAAGGAGACCAAGGGACCATTATAGTTGTCTCCAGATTTTCAAAGGGTTGCCATGCCATTTGTACACGAGTTCTTGATTTTCAAGTACTAAATATATAGTACTTGAGTTCACATTTTTCTAAATGAAATTAATTTGTTTAAAACCAAGTGAATTTTCCTTCCCATGACCCCCTTTCTGGAAGGTTGAATGTGACAATCTGGCAGCTTCCTTCATGGGAGCTCCACATTCAGCTATCTCTAGCTCTGTCTTCTGGTGAGTCTCGTAGTTCCAGCACCACTTCCCTTCTCCATCACTCTGACACATGCCAGCTTCTCATAACAGAGCTATCAGTACTATACATGCAGGTCAGAAAAGGGGTGTGCTTTACAAGCTCACGAGCCTGTTACTTGTGTCTTAGAGCCCTCCTAATTCTCCCAAAAAAACAAGAGTAAAAGAGGTCAAGTAACTTTCACAAAGTCACAAGTCTACAGAGATAATTGCTGAGCGGTGGTTTCAGTACTAAAAGCCTCATGAATTCTCATTCCCTTCTGCCATCCTGCCACCCTTGCAAGAGGAGGAGCCCATGACAGAAGGGTATGGTGAAGTGCCAGGCCAGAAGGCAAATCCTTGTTAGGTGAGAATCTAAAAAGGACACAAACTAGTCACCTTTTTGAAAATAGGGAACTTCCTAGAGAATGCTCAGTCATCTGATCTACTTGCCCTGTCCGTACATAGGTGAATACCGTTGTCACCAAAACTGCAGACCCTAAGGAACACATAAATCAGTCCATAAAGGTGAAGAGAAAACACTAAAGCCTCTTTACATTAACTTTAGTGTAACTTATTACCACTTTGGTATAGATTTCTGCATATGCACACAATGCCTTATCAGAGAAGGGTGTGAAAATTGTCCATACATTAATATACACATAGTGAAGGTACGTGTTCAGGAAGCAATCAGAAAAGTTTGGAGGTCACTCGCTTTTCTTTTCCTATATACCTTTTTATTATAACTATATTTAACAATATACAAAGTAAAAAAACTATTCACATTACAGATTACTAGAAAGAAATATTCTATTATATTTCAGCGCTGGAGAACACTAGTTCTAAAGTAAGCTATAGAGAAAACACAACTAGGCAACTATAATCTTCACTGCATTTCTGAGCTGTCATATTAAAATACTTTTTTCGTGGTTTACACAGGACAGAAGTGAGGGGGGGAGCTGCATATCTTTGATGACCAGGTCTTACCAATCACGTCCAAGGAGTTTCAAAGAATACAACACATGAGGGATTTTTCCCAAAGCTCCAAACGTAGAGCAAAAGGAGGAATCATAAATAATGGCTCAATTTCCACCAAAGGAACAAAGGTTCTGGACCCATAGGAATTGCACTTCAAGAGATTCTGTTTGTGTGAAATCACGTCAACTTCTAAGTCCCTCCAAAAGCCAGCTGGAATTACAATACCTCAGTCAGGGCTTCGTACATTCTTGGTAGCCCAGTGAGCTTGGTAGTCCAGTGATCGGTTACACGCCAGTGTGAGGAAAAGCGAAGTGTCTGGGACATCTCACTTTGTGCGTGACTAGGAAGACGGTGATACTATCCAGTTAGAAAGGAACCAGAGGGAAATTAGTTCAGTTTTGACAGGTGGAGTTGAAGGTTCTGTGTCAGCTATGAATTTATCGTCTCTGAGCCTGCAAATCCATCCTTCTTTGCTTTGTTTTGTGATAGCAGAGCCAGGCCCTGCAAACATTTCTCCTTTGCTAGCTGGCTCCAGGCCCTCCTTTGCTAGCTGGCTCCAGGTTCAGTTTTCTCAGCAGAGGGCCCTGGAGAGACACTGCAAGCCCATAAGAGCGGGAAGGGGCCTCACTTACGTTTTGGGTGGGCTTGCTGTTTGCCTATGGCAGCCAGAAAATTGGCATGTGAAATGCCCAAGAGCACTCCCCTCAGAGATCTCTCAGATCCCCTCCAGCCCTGCGCCTCTGGCAAGCTTTCTACCATGCATGTTCCTCTGGCAGCCGTCCTTTCCAAAGAAGTCTGGATTTCAGCCTTGGGGAAAGGAGAAAAGAGAAGCTCTTCTACATTCTTAGTTACTTACTTTTTCATTCATACAGCCCCAGGGTGAGAGTAGCTTTTGACTTTTACTGTTTCTATGTTTTTATGTCCCTAGAGCCCTCTTTTGGACCCTTTTAGTAATCACCATCTTGCTTGTTAATTCTTTATGTGCAAAGTTCCCTATTTAAGTTCATCTTTGTGATTTCTACCTCCTTACTGGACCTTGACTAATACCCTATCCAAGGAGAGATGCCTCTTCAGGAACTGTACATACAGCTTTAAAGAAATGCAGTTGTGGCTTGGTGCCTGTGGCTCAACAGGCTAAGGCGCCAGCCACATACACCTGAGCTGGTGTGTTCGAATCCAGCCCGGGCCGCCAAACCACAATGACGGCTGCAACCAAAAATAAAAAAATGGCTGGGCGTTGTGGCGGGTGCCTGTAGTCCCAGCTACTTGGGAGGCAGAGGCAGGAGACTCACTTGAGCCCAGGAATTGGAGGTTGCTGTGAGCTGTGATGCCACAGCACTCTATCCAGGGTGACAGCTTGAGGCTCTGTC
>CAUYRH010013818.1:0-51083 GCA_963574655.1 Perodicticus potto
GGTTCTTTCTAATATAAATATTTAGGAGCCACTTATTGTCCTTTATTAGATTTTGTAAAAATTCCAGGTGTCCAGCCTTGTCCAGAAGGCTGACCTTCTAAGTAGATTTTTATCTGATCATCTGTAACTTACAAACTTTAAAAAAGAATTGTTTTTAGGCCATTTAAGGATTTCAGGGACACTTCTGGGGACCTCTCCTCACTGCAGGATCAGGATGTCCTCGTCACGTGTGACTGTTTGCCACCTGTAGCAGTTGGTGTAGGAGGCCACCCTCGTGCCAGACGTGATGTGCCACCTGCCATTCTCTGCATATGAGGAAATCAAGGCCCAGCCTCGCCTTATGCTGTAGGAACAAAATCAAGTTGAACGTGGCTACTTCATAGTTCCCTATCCAGAGCGTAAACCTCAGACCTGAGCATCCTTCCTGTAAGGGAGGAGATAAGGTCTGTGTGGGGGGACGTGGCTGCAGGAGGGAAATGTTTCCTTCCTCACTCATCACAAGGCTCAGCACTGAGACCCACCCCCCACAAGAAAAGATAGACTAACAAGAGAAAAGCAGACACGTTCATTTAATGTAAATTTTATGTGCCACAGGAATCTTCAGAAACGAAGACCCAGAGAAACAGCAAGAGCTGTGTGTATTTTTCACAAGGTCTGGTGAAGAAGAGGATGGCTGTGGAGACTCAAGTTTGAACGGAGGGGGTGTGATGTCAGGGTAATGAACCCAAGGGAACTTAGCAAGGCCAGTTGGTTCAAATTCTTTCCAAGGCCCTTTGTCTTCAGAGATGAAGACAGATAAAGACATTCCTTTCCTCCAGGTAGAGTTGGGTCCCCTCTGGAACGAGGGTCTCATGACTTACCCCAGGGGGAGGTCAGCTAAGCCGCATGGCCTGCATCAGAGGACACAGGGTAAAGGAAGCCCACTCTAGTGCTCATGGCCTGATTCTGAGATTTTCCTTATTTATACGGTGCCACATTGGGGGATGGTGTGTCCTAAACCTCATTATCAGCCGGAAGAGAGGGACTCCTGGTTGAAAAGAACTAAGTGGGCTTGGGTTTGTCCTCTTTGGAGAACCCCTGGAAATAGTCACGTTTTGACTTGGAAGGAAAGAGAATAAACCCAGGAGCTGACCCCCCAGGAACTTAGGCAGTCCTTGGCAGTGCTGGTGATGGGACTGCCAGGAACCGTGACGAGGCCGGAAACAAAGCTGGAGACAGAGGGAGAGCTGGAGCCTCCCTGGAATCTGGAGAAAAGATTAAAAAAAAATAACAGCAAAACCTTACCTCTCAATCCTGGAGGGAGGGAAGAGAGGACCCTGTAATCCCAGGGAAACTAGTTCACTTTATTGCTATTTCATGGAAGCAGCTGGATCCACCAGGGAGGAACCAAAGAGAGGCTTTTATTTAAAATTAATGGCTGAGGTCACCTCTTAAAAGCCTGTCATTTACATGAACAAAGGAGCAATTGCTTCCTGACAGCAGTGATGGGGAAATGGAAACATTGGCACTGATGTTTCACCCACAAATCTCCACTCATCTACTTACTCCATTTTATCCCTTGACCTGTCTTTTTTAATCATTTTGCCTCCTTTCTGGAAAGAATGACTGCTGTTTCTAACACAGGGGGCAACCTTATCGCCTGGCAATTTCAAGGACCCTGTTGATGAAAGGAGGTCACTTATGATTGTTCATCTGCCCTTTTGAGAATAAATCACGTGTGCTCTTCACATTGGGTATAGACTCACGGGAGAAGGGAGACATCAGGCAAAAGGTTGGGCCAGACACTGCCCCATGAGGGAAAGCCATGGCTCCCACTGCACCACCTGGAGGACAGAGTCCAGGGTCCCGCTCCTCCAGTTCCCACAGTGCTCTGTCATCGTATGTATTATACTAAAGAGTGAACATCGCTCTGAACATACTGAGTACCATCTTGGCCTTGGAATCTACCACCTCTGCAGAGCACTCTGTTGTTTTGTTTTTGTTGGAGGGGAGAAAGGAACTCTCTTGCGACTCTGTTCACCCCTCCATGAATTGACAGCTTCTGTCTGACTCCCTGGGAGTTTCCTTAACCCCAGAGAAATCTGGGTCTCTTCCTAGACCTAGAAAATTGCAACACAAATTGAGATCTTCCTGGTCTGAGATCTTCTCTTCCTTAAGTCCTTTCCCCCTGGATATCATTTCCCTTTTATTTTCCCCCAGGATGACTAGGGTGATGCTTCAGAAGCAAACTCATGCCGCAGGGCAGAGTGTGAGTGTTGTGGCCAACCTGGAACAGATTGTGTGGAATTTCCACACCTTCTAGTGGAAGGAGAAAAGACTCCTCACCCACCACAAGGTTCATGGCTGAGACCTCTGTAAAAAGGACAGACTAAAAAGGGAAACGCAGGCACACTTTTAAAATAATAAGTTTTAGGAGACATGGGACAGTTCAGAAAAGAAGACTTAAGGAAACGCAGAGGACTATGTGTATTTTACTCTTAAGTACAATGAACTTGTGGAGAAACGTGATTGAACAAAGCAGGTGTGATCTCGTGGTAAAGAACCAGAGGAAACTCAGCAAGATCACTTTGTTCAAATTCTTCTTGCCTTTTCTGTGTGACATGTTTTCCTTCTGGGTATGGGGCAGAGCACCTGTCACATGAAGAACTTCGGAGAAAAGGGGGGGAGAAGGGCAGATGGTGACCTTCCTAGGTGATACATACATATGGACACTTCAGGGGAAAAGGGTGAGATGCAGATGTGGAAAGCAGAAGCAGATACAAGTGTTAACCTTGGGGAAAAAGAGAGGGAAGAATAAAAGTAGAGAGGAAATGAACAATAATCTACTTAATGAAAGGGGATCAGAATATGCCACTTCAAAATGTGCCACTTTGGCATAAAAGGGATTATTTTATGATGTAGACAATTGAGAAGAAGCAATTATCTTCTGCTTAAAAGCTAGACATAAATTTCTCTTTGTGAAGGTGCTTCCCCTACCTCCCTCCATGCCAGGAAGGGGAGAACAAATCTTATCAAGAGAGATAGGCCTGAGATGAGTATCCATAAACAACCTTAATAAAAAGCTCCTATCTTCCATTAGCTTTCCCCATATACTTACCTTGTCACAATTTACCACCTCTGGAAGCTCAAAACGCCCTTACCTTTGTCTTAAGTCCTTTCCTGTGTCTTGACATTTCTGCATGTATTTATCACCCTTTGTTAAAATGGTATATATGTTTCCAGGCATGACAGCTTCTTTGGGGTTTCTCTTGATTTCAGCAAGATCTCCCATGTGCACCTGAAATAAACCTTTTTCTCCTGTTAATCTGTCTTTTTTGAATTTAATTTGCAGAGCCCCAGTGAACAGGTTTTTCCTCCCCTGAAATAAGAAGTTTTTCCTCCCCTCACATACAAGTGAACTGCAAATATGAGCGAAATCAGGAAAGGAAAATAATATTTGAAATCAGAGACAGGGAGGTGAAACTGACATCAGCTTATTTTCCTTTGTTCCAATCATGTCATTACCATATTCATTCCTTCCTTCATTGAAAAGATCCTTCTTTTCTAAACTTTTTGATATTGCTTTGGAAATGCAAGTACCACCTTCTGAAGATTGGGTTTTTATATTTATAAATATTCACTTCATTTCCACAAGTGTGGCATATTTCTCCTCCTGGCACACTTGTTGGAAACAACTTTAATGCAGAGCCCTGTAGAATTTGTCCTATATATTTTTTTTTTCTGAGACAGAGTCTTACTCTGTCACTCTGAGTAGAGCACCATGGCATCATAGCTCACAGCAACCTCAGATTCCTGGACTCAAGCAATCCCTCCTGTTTTAGCCTCCTGAGTAGCTGGGACTACAGGCGCCCATGACAACACTCAGCTAATTTTTCTATTTTTAGTAGAGACAGGGTCCCGCTCTTGCTCAGGCTGTTCTCCAACTCCTGAGCACAATTAATCCACCTGCCTCAGCCTCCCAGAGTGCTAAGATTACAGGCACGAGCCAACACACATGGTCTTTTCTTATTAGTTTATAACAACTATTTTTTAATGGTGGGAGAGGGGAGAATATCCTTTCCCTTCTGTGTTCCTCATTGTAATTCATAAGACAAAGATAACAAAGTCCCTGCCCAGTACAGTCCTATAGAAGCATTTATGAGAAAAAGATTTAGAAATATTTAAAATTCTCACTGATCTGGAACTTTCTTTCTTTTTTTTTTGCAGTTTTTTGGGCTGGGCCTGGGTTTGAACCCACCACCTCTGGCATATGGGGCCCGGCACCCTACTCCTTTGAGCCACAGGTGCCGCTCTTGGAGCTTTCTTGAATGAGGTTTTCTCCTTAGGTTTTCTTCCATACAGTCACTACCAAGAATATATTTTGATACAATGATTTTGCAAGTGTACAACTGAACTATTTGTTGCCTTCTCTGTTCTGATTTTCTTGCTGCTGAACCTTATTTCCTAGAGTCTTTTCACTACTAAAACAAAAATATTAAGAGAGTTTGCCCAGTAGAATCTCTAATTAGCTGAGACAGCTAGTGTCAAAATTGCTTACTGCCCACCTTTTACTCAGAACCAAACTGGGAGAAGCAGAGAGGTACCATCTTCATCCTCACTCCTTTACAAAGAGACCCATAAATCATGGGGAAATATGTTACTGAGCTTCTTACTGAGCAGTTTTGCAAATGCTAATTAATAAAATTGCCTAACAGTAAGGTTTTGGTAACAATGATTTACATGCAGTGTCTTTGCAAAACATAGGAAGAGATTGTGTAAGTCTTTATTATGAGAATAGGAATTGGTGATGGGATCATTTACAGCCTCTGTGTTTCACCTGTCCTTGTGTGAGGCACTTGAACCTTGATCTCTACTATGAATGCATGACTAATACATACAGAAAAACTCTGATCACAGCTGCATGTTATTTTATTATGATAGTCTTTCTAATGTGACATTAATAAAATTGATGGTGTAATATAGCCCTTAACTGGTTGTTACTGATAATGAGGGAATAATTTCAAAGTAAATAGTCTCTGGCAAACCCTACGATGGCTATTTATTTGAGAGTTGATTAACTAATAATTGTTCATTAACTAATGCTCAATATAATAAATGTCTCATGTGGTGTCTTTGCCTTTTGGCCAAAAGATATCTGTACTTTGTTTTGGTGTCAATGCTAATCATTAATTATTGCCTTGAGGCCCTGAAATTTGATGAGGGTACAAAAATTTGCTAGCAGTTTGGTTTGCTAAAGTCTTTGGAGAAGGGAAAAAAAAAAAAAAAAACAGAAAGCAAACCTTCATACCCTTGAATCTTACCCCTAAGCTTCTAAAGTTTGCAGTTTACACAGAACATTTGAGGCCCCAAGAGGAAGGTTTGAAAAGCCCCAGAAAAACTGCACAAGCCACCCATTCATAGCTGATGCTTTGGGGAACGTTTTCAACAGAGCCTTAAATCAGCTGAGGTCATTTGAATTGCGTGAGCTACCAGACTGTGTCGATGAGGAATTTCACCAGGGTATGGTTAATACCCCATTCACTGGCTTTGTTTTTGTTTAACGTTTTGACTACGGGGACCTAATTGCATCTTTGGTCTTGGAACAGCTCTAAACAGAGTGACATTTTCAAATGTCCTTAGTTTTTTATTGTTTGTGTCCAGGACTGGTGATTTCATCTCTACTAAAGAGCATCCCAGAACTCTCTGCTTACTACTAGCAGACGAAAATTTTGGTGTTTGCCTGATTGGTGGGAGGTGACAGGACACCTCAAAGTTTTTTTCCAGGGTGCAAAGTTTGCACAATTAGGTTTAAATTTATTGCAATATTCTGGTAGGTTTCAAACTTTTTAAGCCTAAATGTATGCAGCGTCTGTGGTGTGTAGAGTGCCCTAAATTTAATGGGAACCATTCTTCCACATAACACTTAACAATGAACATGAAAGCACTTTGTGGCCATTTCACTGAGTTTCTCTGGGACCCTTGCGATAGACTGACTTGCTAGTTAAGATAGAATTACACTTCGCTACTATGGGAGGGAAACACAGGGGCATTTGTTTAATTCTTTGATCCAGGATTAGATCCAGGTAAGCAAACAGTGGTCTATCTATGCTATTCTGAAATGTTTCCAGGAATCAATGTTTCATTCCTTGGTAGTCTGTTTCAGTGTTGGTTTTTTTTTTGACAGAGTCTTACTCTGTCACCCTGGCTAGAATACTGTGGCATCATCATAGCTCACAGCAACCTCAAACTCTTGGGTTCAAGCGATCCTCCTGCCTCAGCCTCCCAAGTAGCTGGGACTCCAGATGCCCGCCATAACACCCAGCTAGGTTTTTATTTTTAATAGAGACTGGATCTTGCTCTTGCTCAGGTTGGTCTCCAACTCCTGAGCTCCGCAATCCACCTGCCTCGGCCTCCTAGAGTACTAGGGTTACAGGAGTGAGCCACCTCCCTGGCCCTGTTTCAGTGTTGAATCAGAAAGTCCTTTAACACGTCTGCTTCAACTGCAATTGTGCGGCATCAGAAAATGTGCTCTCTGTGGGTATTCAGTACAGTTGGGAAACATTCTATTTATAATACTCTTCCAGGTCTTAACGATAGCTATTATATTTCTTGTCAACTTTCTTCTCACCAAGCTAATTAACCCGATTCTTTTAACCTTTCCTGCTACGATCTCTCATCATTGCTGGCTGCCACGTGTCTCTGACAGAACAATCCTCAGTTCTGCGCTCAAATTATTTCAAAGCTACTTGCTGGGTATTTGGCCATGAGACATTTGAAAGGATCTCAGGGTGTTCTGACAGAAGTATTCTACTGCTGTGAGTGGACTCACGATGAATCCCAAAGTTTGCGGATGTTAGAAACACGACCAGGTGCCCACCGTGCAGGTCTTCACATTCTCTACGTGGCAGATTAGCAAAGACAAAGCTTACATTTTTTATAGTAATAGTCAGTGGCCAAGCAAATCCTTCTCTGCGGTGAGGATTTCTGGCCAGTCCACGTTCGTCCTCGTGGACACAAGACCCGATTCCAGAGTCCTCTGAATACATCTGTCTCTTGTGGCTCAGATTTCCCTCCTTGTATCTCTTGCACTGGCCTCAGAATCGAAGGCTTTAATTTATTCACCACACAATGTTTCTGCCCTCCTGCCATCTGTAATTTATGCCTCATGCACTCTCCTGCCTGGCGTTATTTAATTCAGCTTTAAAAAATGACAAGAGTTTTGTGAACCAGTTGGTAGGACTCACCCCATTAAAAATACTGCTATGCATAATGGTGTTTAGAAATAATTCCCAGCAGTGAATTTCCATTTCATAAGATAATGCTTCTTCTGAGTACTACCCTGCTGGTGGTTATAGTTATCATTAATTGTATAAAGTAAAGATAACAGGAGCCCTGGGGAAAGAATGACCTCTCGGGAGAAATTGAGTTTCTAAGCATATCTGAATCACCTGTCCGGGCAAACGATAGGAGGGAGCAAAGAAGAGAGCCCAGTGGGTCCGAGACCAGAATCTCCGAGGGGGTCCTAGACCAAAATCTCCGAGGTGCCCAGACTATGTGGGGCAACCACTGACCCCTCATTCTTCATTATTGTTATTATTATCATTATTTTCCTTGGTCAGACACCAAATTGGTAATTAAAGCATTGAGAGTGCAGAGAAACAGTAACTTTTATTTTTCTAAACTTTCTAAACAAGGTGCAGAGAAACAGTAACTTTTATTTTTCCTTACCCTGGAATATCTTGAAACCAACACTCTAATTTCCTGGCTACAGTGGTTTTCTTGGGTGACACGTAATCGAGGCGAGTGTGGAAGGCACCGCCTAGCTGATCACCAAAACAGGTTTCTCTTCTTTGTGGAAACATGTTTAATTCCCACGTCCCACCCTGCCGTGCAGCGAAAGGCGAGCGGTGTCTTCTCCTTCCAGGCGGGACCCCAGACCCCTGCTGGTGTTTGATACGCTGCCCTTTTCCCTTTCACAGTGGAACACAACCACAGAAAATGTTTGAAGTCTTTGCTGAAGATGATTGACAGGTCTCTGGACCAGTATCTGGAAGAAAGCCTCTGCCGTGGGCTGAGTTGTGTTCCTAACTTCATTAGGTTGAAGTTCTAACCTTCAGTACCACAGAAGGTGCCCTTGCTTGGAGAGCATCGGAGAATGGATCGAAGGATGGGGACATATCTAGCTTCACTGAGGGCCCACGCGGCCAAATCTGGGACAAACAGATTACATAAGTAAATAATGTTTGTAAAGAATCATATCCTGGTGAATAAAATAAGGAACTGTGAATTTACACTGACTTATATAAATGACTAAATTAGCGGACTAATAAGAAACAGGATGTTTAGGTAGACTCAAAGTATCTTACTACTAATTATTACATAGGCTCAAAGTATCTTCCTACTAATTATGAAGGGAAAAGGCCATTATTGTGGAGAATCCAGGGAGAAACCACTTAATCCTTTGACCAGAATTAGCAACATTAGTAATGGATCGATCAAAATTGGCCACGACCTATGTGTGACATTGCTGTCAAAACCTGAATCAGGTTACAAGGACACATAAGACAACCCAGAGGCAATGATATTCTCTAAAATAATGAGGCTATGACTGTCAAAGGTACTGCAGTCGTGAAGTCAAAGGAGGACCAGAGATTGATTGAAAGAAATGTAGGGCACGGTAAGGAAAAGGGCATGACAGCTAAAAACAACAAGTGATTCCAAACGAGTTCCTTCTACCAAAACACATTAATGACAGAGCGTGTGCATGTTAAGGTCCTGGCTTTGGTGGTTGTATTGTGGATTTTGCCTTTGTGTGTAGGAAATGCAAACTAAAATATTCAGGAAGATGAAATACCAAACTGGCCTCCTTTGGAAACTTGCTCTCAAATGGTTCTAGAAAATATAATACAGCTTTTTTGTACAGGAGTTACATCTTCTCTGTAAGTTTGGATTTGTTTCCAAATTAAAAATAAATATATATGTTGGATCCATTTTGGAGATGAACAAACAGAGGCCAGAGATGCATAAATTAACAAACCAGGGCGGCACCTGTGGCTCAAAGGAGTAGGGTGCCAGCCCCATATGCCGAAGGTGGTGGTTTCAAACCCAGCCCCGGCCAAAAACTGCAGAAAAAAACAAAATAAATAAATAAACAAGCCAATACGTGTGTGAGCTCTTCAGGCCAAGATTCTTGCTTCATTTGCTTGTATTACAAAACATCGTCACAGCATGAGAGGAGTGACATTCATTAGAGATGAAGGGGAGTGTTTCATCGGGACACAAACCAAACTGTCAAAAGCTCCATGCTGCTCAGAGGCTGTGCGCCCTGCCCACAGTGCTGAACTACCCTAAGCTTCATGCTTCTCATCTGCGGTTGGCTAAGGAAACTCTCAGTCCTAACGTTCTGTGATTCCACCCTGGAAAAAAAAAAAAATCAGTGATAACCCACCAATAACTTTGACACAGAAGTTTTGGGGAACATTTTCACTTTCATTACATTTTCTTCCAGGTCGACAAAATAGAGAAACTTCTGTCACAGAGCAGTTTGTCTCCCTTTAATGAAAGCTGTGAGTGGTCTGAGGGTGGAATTGGGAATAGCAGGTTAAATTTTTCATCAGGACAGAAATAATTATCTTCATACATGAGACTGAAGCCCAAACGCTTTTTAGGAAGCCAACTTGAGAAATGGTCCCCAGTGATGAAGAAGGTAATAACATGTGTCCCAGGCCCTGCTCCACAGCTGTGATTTCTCAGCAGCGAGTTGCCCTGCGTGTCCCGTGCTGACAAATGTCTGATTAACAAAATTAAGAAGAGATTTGGCTTTGGCCTCAATCCCTCCCCCGGGTCTTTCCATTTCTGGATTTCTAGGTTGATTATCTTTTCAGTTCGGATTTTTATTCTTCTGGCTTATTCATTATCATTTGTGGTGGAGCCAATATGATGGTTTTCTGCTGTGAGAGGTATAGGGCAGAATAACTGTCTCCGTCCCAAGAGGCCTGTGGCTCTGACAATTTGGTCCCCTTTGTCTCAAAAAATGCTGCTGACGTCTTTTTCCCTCTTCCTACAAAGGCTTGAACTTTGCTTTAAAACAGAAATACAAGTTATGGGATGAGACAAGTGGCAGGAGCATTTAAATTCAAACCTGTAGACACCATGTTTAGGCCCTAGCCATCTTTTGTTGTTTGGGGGTTCATCTGCATGTATTTGGGGAGACTGGGGGGGTTGGGGTCAGGGTGTCACAAAGAACAGTTGGTCCATGTGCATACAAAGCCCTAGCAATGAAGTGGAAGCCGTGTGAAATAGGAGAAAAGATAATTACTGTTATCATTTTATAGTAGCCTAAAGAGACACTCAGAATTCCTAAATGACATTCCCTAAGTCAGGAAGCTAGTTAAGAGTTAAACTTAAATTCAGATATTTGCACTCAAACATACCAACCACTGATTTGAGTATTTACTAAGAATTGAGTTGATTTACTAAGTATGAATATTGGACTGTAAATGATTGGGCTATTAAATTGTAACTCAGCATATAAAACCAAGGAACCGTTATTATCATTACACTCAGCCATTATCATAGTTGGATAAGGGCTTAATAATATTTTAGAATGAAATAATATACTATTACTATAATGTACACCATTATGTTATATAAATAATCAAAGCAGTATTATATATTATATGTGTTTTAATTAGGTTCATTCCAGTTAATCCAGTTGAACAAAAATTGATTCATCTTTCTGACCTGGTGGGAAAACATCTGGCATGGCCCCAAATGATATTTTGGTTTTGACAGGTTATGAATAAAAGGGGAAAGTAGAAAAACGTGAACAATTGCATACACTGTAAGAATTTCAATTTTCAAAATTCATACCATGAAGCAAAAAGAAAACATAACAAACAAACTGTTGGAGATTTTGGAGAAATCAAGTGAGACCAAGACGAAGCACATCAGAAACGGTCCTGGCCTTACTTTTACTTGATATTGAAAGATGTATGTACATTACTACTGATACCAGAAGGATGGAAAGATGGGACCAATGCTGAAGAGGTCCGAGGACAGAGTGGGAAGACTCCTGAGGCCCTTTTGCAGGACCGCCCTGCATTGTGGCCCCAGGCAAGCCCTCCCACTACAAAGTGAGAAGTAGAACTAAGGGCTTGCTCGGGTCTCTAGAGCTCAATTCTAGAGCTCCACGGTCTTACAGCCAAAAAACAAGCTTTATGAAAAAGTGGAAATTAACGACAAGAAAGAACAATTATTTTCAAATCTCCAGTACAAAGAATAAAAACGGCCACCATAAATTACTATGTGCCAGGCACAGCCCTGAGGGGCTACACTCCTTTACAGTGGTTCTCAACCTTCCTACAGCCGTGGCCCTTTAATACAGCTCCTGTGGGTCGTGACCCACAGGTTGAGAACCGCTGCTTTAAAACATTCCTTCCCTGTAATGGCGTATGAGGCTGGCACGAGTCATTTCTGCTTTACAGAGGAGAAGGTGAGACAGGTGTTCTGAGGCCTGCATAGGATCCTGTAATTGGGGAGGGCCTGGGTGACACTGATCCTGAGGCCAAGCAAATTTCCTTCAGTGTATAAAGAGTGAACTGGAAGTGGTTGGAGGAGGCCTGAAGGACCGGGTACTAAAGGCAGTTTAAGAGAAAGAGGTGCGTGTAAACACCAAGAGACCTGTTTTAATTACAGCAAATTGATGAATTTGCCTTGTACTTAATCCACATCGCTCACAAAGATCTCTCATCTAAATGTCTTGATTTAGTCATACTAATGATAATAACAACAAACTACAGCAGTAGTAGCAGTAGACACTCATTGAGCACTAATTGTATCCAAGGATGTGCAAGGAACTACGATGAACATTGATTTATCTCTTTGAGGCCTTACAAAACACTACTTCCGAAAGTGCTCTGGGCCCACGGAAGGACCTGAGTTTCCAAACGCTTCCCCCAAGCTGCTGTGTGCTTCTGGTCAGAAGAATAACACCATTGATCTTCAAAAACCTGGCCATTTTTAGGTAATATTCTTCTGTCTATTGCAGTTAATGTCAAAGCTCCTAGATATCTAGACCACACAGTTGTAACCTGGATTGAGAGCATCATTGCCGATGATACTTTGCAAATATTTGCAATTTCTGGGAGGAGAATCTAAAGTTTTTATCTAAAGATCTAAAGATTCCCAAAGGGATTCATAATCCAAAGCCAGAAGTCAAACCCTGCACAAAGCCTTGAGCTTTGCACCCTTTTGGAAGAACCCAAATCCCAGCCCAGGTGTTGGCAAACATTTGCAAGGGCTGGTTGAGGGTTATGTCTTTGGCTTCTGCAGAAGGGAGTCGCTCCTCTTGGGGAGAAGTGAACACTGCCTGTCGACCATGCTGACAAGCTGCACCGTGGGCACCTGTGTACTGTTCCTCCAAGGAGGGTGCTGGGTCTGGCGGAGGATTGGTGGGTGACTGGAGCTCAGGAAGTTTGTGGCCATTCCCAGGTTCCATGTTCAGCAATTGACCCTGGCGATTTTCAAGGTGGGAGATGGTAGGTATCTCAGGCTTATTGGCCAGTGAAAACCTTATACCTGCCACCTTTGCCATCCAAGGCCAACCAACCATTCACCATCCCAGATGCTTTCCGATTCCCTAATCTAGGAAGCCCGTCTAACACAGCATTTCAGCCAGGCAGTTAGAAAAGGCAGACAACCCAGTCAAAAGCTGTTGGTGTATGATGATCTTCCCCCTAGATGTTTGAAACCTTTGTGAACTTTGGGTTCAATCTTTCCTCCTGACTTTTCTCTCTTCCTTTCTAGAGGAGGTAAAGATTCTGTTCTGGACAGTTTCTGTGTTCCCATGAACGTTACAGGAACATTCTTTGTCCTACCATATGGAAAGGAAATACAAACATTTAGATACTGTGCAGAAGTACCCGAAGAGTGAAAGTCTAGAGAAATCATCAGCCTTGAGTTGTCACAGTTTATTCATCTTACAGAAATAAAAATCTCCAATGGCGGGTGGCACCTGTGGCTCAAAGGAGTAGGGCACCAGCCCCATATGCCGGCCAAAACCTGCAAAAAAAAAAAAAAAGAAAAAGAAAAATCTGCAATGGCAGATAGTGTTAAGTAGAAAGGGATACTGGAGATTCAAGTGGAATTCTTCAGCTGACTGGGCACTATCAACTGTGTCTTTGGGGGCTGTCGAGATAACAGGCATCTAGAGAAATCACATAATTGTTTCGATTGTGTTTGGGGGGTGGAAGAGATTCTTATGTTTTATATGCGCAGCACATTGTGTGAGGCCTGACTTTCCTTTTTGCATCTTGGGGCCAGGCCCAACAGCCTCTTCCAAATTCAGATAACCTTTTATTACTGACGATGCCGTAAGCGGGTGGGGGTGGGTGCTTCATCTCCATCCTGCCCACTGAGCAACACATCGCTGGCTGCATACCATCTGTAATTTGATTGAAGCCTCTATGGCAGTGACCCAGATATTCTGGTTCATAAAAATACTCAATCCTTTAATGAAATACACAGAATTAAGTTAATATGATTTATGTCACCCATCACCCAGGGGGCTGATGCTTTGTAGTGATCTTGATTAAAGGAAGATTATGAAATAGCTGCAACCCTCCCTCATTTGCATTAGTTCAAAGAAAATGGCCCAAACGGAACTAAATAGGCATTTAAGTACAAGAGAAAGATTTTTTTTTCTTTTTATTAAGCATGAACATGAAACAACTTGCCAATAATTTGCAAAACATTACTTCAGGACTAGAAAGCAAATTTGGCATGAAAAAAAAAATTCCAAACTGATCCCGTTAATTGTGTTTCCTCTGAACAAGGAAATTTAATAAACTCCGTCTTTCGATACATCAATCTCTAATTCTGCACTTTATTTCCATCTCAGAGTGTTGAGTGATGCACATTTTAAACACATGCGTGTTTTGTTTTGTTTTTTGCTCAAAAGGAGGGAAAAAATAGAAACTAGAATATAGTGTTCCATGATATTTGTTTTATTATCTTCATTTTATAGATTAAAAAAAAATTGCAGATCAGTGGGTTAGTAGGAAGAAGTAAAGCAGAAAATGAGAGCCACACCGATCTGTTCCCAAAGCCCATCATTTCCCACCTTACCATGTTGCCTTCTCTTTTCCTTAAAGAGCATTTCATGTGACGAATACACTCTGAAAAGCTACAAGTGGTACTTGTGGTCATCTCACTAAGACTGGATGCATCATTTTCTTGAGCACAATTATGGGTTTGCTAATATCTTTTCCTGTAAAACAATAGCACATGCTTCTCTCTAGGCATAACTTCCCCTCCACCACTGAGAGCAGATATCCAGTGAATATATGAAAATCACAGGGTGTTAGGGAATGACTGCTGACAGAGACAGGCTCCTGGTTGGTGGTAACTATTTACAAGAAACCTACAGGCCTCTGTGTGTGTATGTACCTGACCAAGCTTTTAAGATGTGAGAAAAACAGCTGATATAAGAACTCTGAGAAATTATAGAAGAAATGCTAGCAAAATAATAGAGCAAAGATCAGATTACTGTATCAAAATGGGACGCTATGGTGATGAAAAGAACAGACGCTGGAGGTGAAAGAAAAGAATGATCAACTATGAGAGCAAATCTTATCAATGTTGCAGGTGTGACTAGTAAACGAACTGGAATCGCAATAGAACAGCAAACCAGGAGAAATGAAACTGACTTGCTATGAAGTGGGTATTATTCTCAGACTGTACATACCTCTCATTCTACATGATATAAATATGGTTTTCTTCCCGTTCCAAGAAAAACATTAGTTTCCTAAAAGTGTCACTCTTTTGAATGATTATCAAGTTTCAGGGACAAACATTCGGCAAATCTTCTTGTATATTCTGAAACCTCTACTTATTTACAGACGTTCGTGTGTGTCTTTTCAACAGTTTAGCAATTGAACTTGTTAAAGAATTTCATCTAAGAAAGATGGTATTGCTAATTGTGTTTACAGTGAATAAATATACAAATGCTAATAGTACGTTAAGGGTGATTAAGCTCTGCTGTGATGGTGCAAGCTATGATGAACTCTGCTGGTATTGTAATAAATTAGTTCTCAAAGCACAATATTCCTGAAGACAATTCACAACTAAGATCTGGAGTCCAGTTTAATGTTTGGTACAATGATGGTGCTCAATGATTGTTTGTTAGATGAATCAAAGAATAAAAAGAAAAGAGATTTGGCAAAGCTTAACACTGTGGCCTATAATTCTAGAAGAGAAGAATGCAAGGTATTCACACAGCAGCCTCAGTGCCAATATTTATTCACACTACTTGGATAATGAAGCATTGGGAGGGCTGAGTTTCTGCCTTGGTTAACTGGTGAAATGCTTATCTTACACACAAAAGGTCTCATTTCAACAGTTTGCTTGAAACTCCTCCAAAGGTTGCTAAAACTAAAACCGGCTTTGTATGGTATTATATTTTGGTGATAACCACTGGAAAATAATTATGAAATATAAATCAATAACATTTATGGCTTACAAATGTAACCAAATTGAATAAATTTTACATGCAATGAAATCTGAGTCCAACATTGGAACAGTAGACATTCCAAATGAAAGGACTTTGTGAAGAAAAGAGTTCAACTGTAAATGATTTAGTATCTATCTCAAAGGCTCCTGAAATTTCAATGTGATGTTAACCTCAACCTGTTACTTTGCTAGACACCCACCAGCAAACGCTAATGGATAAAATGTTGCGTTTTGTAAACCTAATGGTAACATACAAAGACACACACCCCCACATGTTTCCTCAAGTAGGAAGTGGGTGTCTAATGACTTGGTGATGAGGAAAGGAGCAGTGCAGCCTCAGGAGCAGGGAGGTCCCTGGTTCTTCCTCTGCCTCCTCACAGGGATAATTCGCTGCTTAGCTGCTTCAGGAAGTCTGGGATGTGGATTCTTCCTGGGGAAGGAATGGTGAGGCAAGGGAAGTTCAAGGGCTACGCTGAGGAAGGAAGGGGGAGGAAGAGCCACAGGGCACAGACACGGATGGTCATTGTTCCCCAGGGTGTTCACTCTGGCCACGGGTCCTGACAGGATAGACTCAGACTCCGACTTTGGGAGGAAACTGACAAATGGTCCGCGGGGAGGATGGAGTCTCCAGGAACAGTTGTTTCTTCGCCTCGCTGGTACCATGGGAGCGAGAATAGATTACTTTTCTGACTTGATTCATTCCTGCTGAGAAGCTGATTAAGGGGCCCTCTGTCTAAAAATTTACTTGATGTCCTTATAGCCAGAGAAGTACATGGAGAAAGCGCCAGAGCCTGCAGGTGCATTTTCTTCTCATGGGCCCAGTTAAAGACGACTTGGTGTCCATTGGCTGGGGGCAGTGCCCTGTCTTGTTGGTCAAAGCCCGGCCCTTTCTCTGAGGTTGGTGTGGCCCTGGCGTATTCATAAGGGCTATGTAGACTCATGTTCTGATTATGCCATAGAAGAAAAAGACTCACTATCCAACCCACAACCTTGCGGGAATGCTCTCCTGCTCCGGAAGCAGCTCACACAGACCTCCTCTCTGCCTGATGGTGGCGCAGACCTGTGTCACCTGCCAAAATGTGAGAAGCAAACTATCGCCTTGCTCTGTGAGTGATTTCCAGCTGCTGCCACAGTAGTTACCCCGAAAGCCCAGACTCATGGCTAACCCAAGGCTCAGGGCTGGCAGGAGCAGAACGCAGGGCCAGGAGTCAGAAGATTTGGATTCCAACAGGAAACACTCTCATTTTCTCTATGTCAGCCTTGGCTTCCGTTTCAAGGGATGGCGATATTATTATGCATGTAACAGATTTTCTAGGAAGATTAAAAAAGAAATTATAACCCCAAAACCATGTCTAAATGGAGAACATCTGCCTAAAGCTTTTTCTCTTTATTTTGTCCTTGTGATCCTCATTAGCACTCTGGCAGTTAAAGTGGTTCTGGACTAATCATGCTATCTTGCTATCTTTTTAAATTCACGTTTGATGGTGTTTGGGGATCTCTGGGCCTTGAGGTCCTGGAAAGAGGCGGCCCCTCAGGTTAGTGCAGTCCTGACCGGGGGGCTGGCCTGAGAGCATGGCCTTTAATGTGCGGACCCAGCCTGCTATTCATATCTGGCTCCCGCAGTCCAGGACACTGTTCTGCCATCATTCACCCAGGGCCCGGGATGGACAACTAGGGACCACTGTACCCCAGAGCCTGCCGCCCACCTTGCCTCTTCCCCATTCCTTCCTTTGAAACCCCAATGAAGGCTCCTGCCCACCCCCAATTTCCCCACCTCCACCTCCTGGGCTTCCCCACGTGGCCCAGCATGGCAGGCTCTGCCTCCGCTTTCTCCGGATCTGGGAACATGAACTCTTCCCTCCCTGACAGTCTTTTCTGTGTCCCTCTCACCACACTTGATTAAAACCAATCCCAGGTACGTTTAAAAACAGGTACCCAGGCAAATACAGCATTTCTGGAAAGAATTGATCAATGGAACAGAAATGGCAATGGCCCGTGAGTACGGCAAGGCCGGGTCCCCTCTCTGGGCCGCAGGGCTGGACACTGTAGCCGGGGCTTGCTGGCTTAGCCGTCCCCAGGGTCACTGCGCCTCCTCAGAGCAGCGGGCCAGCTCCTCTTGCTGTGGGATTCTCTTAAGCCCCCTCTGCACCCCCATGAGTTGAATACTCAGCAAGACCTGGGAACCACGCGTGTGCGTCACCTGCAGTTTCTCCAGCTTTAAAATGTTATACCAGAGAAGACCCAGGGGACCATCTTGCGGGAAAGAGATATTCGAGATAGACAAATTAGATACAGAAAGCCCCAAATATTGGATCCCGCAGACTACTCCCTCTTAGTGGGAAAAGAATTCGTCTACCGTACTTTTACAATTAAGAGGAAGGGGCCAAGTCTGCGCCGATTAGAAAACTGTTCTGCCCAGTAAGTAAGGACGCTGACGCGTGATGATGCGGCCTTTGGGTTTTCATTTCAGCCCTGAGCTGTTTGATGCAAGGATCCACTTCGTGGTATATATAATAACTCAGTGCCTTGTATCTGGCCCCGGAGGCTGCAGAGATAGTTTATATAATGATTTTACTCATGAGGGAAAAATTAATTGCTTCTTCCTCACCATTGCTGAGTGCTATAGCTTCATTGGAAAACGCCAGAATTCCCCCTCGGAGACCCAATTTCAAGTTAATATACAGCAAAGCTGTGCACGACTTTATTAATCTAGAGGCAGCGGTGGGGAGTGGGAGCCCAAGGCTGGGAAATAAGCCTTGTCTGGCCAGTCCTCAGGCCAGCTGTGTAGTTTGGGCCACACCTGTCACCTCTCTGTTCTTCAGGTTTCTTCCCTTAATGCAGAACTATAATGATCACATACATCTCTTGGGCACACGTAATAAAAAAGGATGAGATAATGTCTTTGGGTTTGAGTTCCTTGGAGAGAATTACCGAAACACACACACACACCCATGCACTTTGTCTCTCTAGGTACATTATTAGTCTAACAAAGGCAAAAATGATAACAAAAAAGTGCAATTCTACTCCACCTATCATCCTTGCAACAGAAGCCATGTCTTCTGCTCAGAGCTGCTGCAAAAGTCACAAGGAATGTTCCTGGCAGGTCGCAACTGGGAAAGGACATTTGTTTCCCGTTGCCGGTGCAGCTAGAACTCCTTGTGTGCTGTGGGAATGACCCCAAGGGGGACCCAGGGAGGACCTTGGACATGTTTTCAAATGGACCCCATCAAATCCCTGCTGTGAACGTATTTTTTTTCTCTTACTAATCGCAGGGGTGTTTAATTGTTAGAGCCATGTGCGTTTCAAGGGAAATTGAATCCATATGTTTCTGATTCATTTGCACTGAGCTCATCAAATTGTTGTTTTACAAGATCTGCTTGCTGTCCAGAGAGAATCCCCCGGTGCCTCCCCATACACCAGTCTATGCTTTCCAGTGCCAATAAAGAAGGAAGCTGTGTTCAGCCTAGAAAAAAATCTCTGCTACATACTCCTGTGACCACCTCTTCCTCCACCATACTTTTTTAAGTTATAAAGCCAAACTTCTTGCATGGACTCAGACAGGAAGACATCTCCTAGACAGATTTCCAGAGTGACCCCACAGAAACTGCAGAATTAAACAATATCAAGCAAGTTCAGCAAGTCTCTTCATTAATTTTTCAAGACCGTATTTGATATGTGCAGGTGAACTTTGTCCTAGATTCATTTATACAACAAACAGCGAGCCCTTCTTGTGTACAAGGTACACTTTTAGGCCCCGGGAACATCGCCAGGAAAAGACAGACTGTCCTTATGACACGTATAGTCTATGGGCGCATTTCCAATAGGTGTTTTGATTACGGAAACCAGTATTCTGAAAATCGCTCCCTAGGAAGTATTCATACTAGTTATAGGAATAGAACATATTAGGTCAACTAATCAAGCACTCTGAGCAGGTGCTCTGATTGGAATATGGGGTGTCAGTCTGTAATTCTTTGTCTGGGGAGATATTCTCTTGTTTGGAGAGATATTCTCTGAAGGGAAGAGGAAATAAACAGCTAAACCAGAGGAATTCAAAGGCAGGTTATGATAAGTGCAATGAAAAAATGAAAGCAAGGTAGTAGTGGGTGGGATGGGGCTTATTTTTTATCTCAGCCAAGGAGGGGACATTTGAGCAGACATAACTGAGGGAGAGAGAAGAGCTCCAGGGAAGATCTGAGAAGGCGGGTGACACAAATGTCATTCCACTGGCAAATTTGTTTTGCAATGAAATCACAGTTAAAGATAACTCTGCAGTTCTAAAGACTGAATGACAGGCAACAGAGAGACTGGAAAGTGCCTATAGAGGGGATCAGCCCAGACAGAGTGCAGTGATCATGTTAACTGGCAATGCACAGCGCGAGTGTCAGGCAGGGCAGAGAGGATTCTGAACGGAGAAATCAAGACAGCCTTACTTGGCCTCTGCATGGTGGGCTTAGAAACTTAGTGACGAACACTTCTTTTTTCTGTCTAGAATATTTTCTAATCTAGAACTCTCTGTCCCCTACACGGCCTTGTTTTGTGACTATAAGACCCAGACTGTCCAATCAGAAGGCACCATCCTCCTGGAGCCCACGTCTGGGGCACAATCTGGCTGGACCAATCAGTTATTCCAGAAGCTATTTTCTCTCCTTTGGCCAAAGGAAAGGACCAAGTAACTTAAAGTGGGTGATGTCAACCTTTGCAAGAACCAGGGCATAATTTAAGATCTGGAATCCAGCTTTGGAATCCAGCCCAGCCTTCTGGACTTCATAGTTATAAACACCAACAAATTCTCTCTCTCTTTTTTTGACTTAAAATAATTGCTAATTTTTTTCCTTTTTGTCATTACAACCATCAGAGCCCTAGGAAAGTATTTTTTAATTGTTCATCATGTAGCTATAATTCATTTCATAAGGTAGACCTGTTGTAATTTTTGTTTCCTGTATATAGTTCCAGGTAGGGAGCTGCTTTGAGTGTTGTTAAAGTTAGTCACTTCCAATGAGATGAAGCCAGGAGCTCTCACTACAGAGATCTGGAGAAGCAGCAATCTTTACAAACTATGACCTGAATATGACTATTCCCACATGAGAGGGCCATTCTGTGCAGCCCAGTATTGATGTATAGTGGATACATAAATGAATGATTTAACTGCTGAAGTGCAGGGTGACGTCTATGTCTTACTGAAGAGTAAAGCTAAGATACCATTAAATAAGCAGGATGCAGGCTGGAGTCTCCAGTGTTCTCAAGGGACAGCCCGTTTTACCCCCGAAAGAGGATAATCCCATATACCATGGAGCTGTTGAGCCAGGAAACAGCAGAGCCTGACAAACTCCCCACCGATCATGACTTCCAACCTCAGCCCTACCAAAGGGTCTTTCCATTCTCTCCGGTCACTTAACAGGATTCTCATTTCTCTCCCACATCATACCATTTTTTGCATGAAGACTTGTTTTCATTTGACTTTTAAAATGACAATAATATTTTCCCAACGACTGCTCAAGGGAATTATACAAAATGGCCAATAAAAATGATTGAAATGCATGTTTAAATTGTAAAATCATTCTGAAATTGTTTGACAGCAAATCTGTGGGGCTGTTTCTTCTAATGGGCTGCCAAAGGTGAACTGATGTCACCCTTAACAGCAGAGTCCAGCCTGACTCTCATGGCTCCACTGCCATCACGGCTGTGTGACTGACTTGTTTACAGCAACAGTCCCCAACTGTTATGGCACCAGGGACTGGTTTCATGGAAGACAGTTTTTCCAAGGATAGGACGAGGGAGCTGAGGGCACTAGATTCTCATGGAGTGTACAACCTGGATCCTTCACACGCACAGTTGACAGTAGAGGTCTATCTCCTATGAGAATTTAGTGCCACTGCCGTCATGACAGCAGGCAGAGCCCAGGCGGTGATGGGAGCTTGGGCAGTGACTGGAGTGGCTGTAAATACAGACAAAGTCTCATTGGCTGGCCCACCACTCACCTGGGGTGCAGCCTGGGTCCTAACAGACCATGGACCGGTATTGAGCTGTGGCCCAGAGGCTGGGAACCACCAGTTTACAAGACAATCTTTATGAGCCTTAATTTTTGAGCATTCTAAAACTCATCTACTTAACTTTGTTAAAAATAATTAGGCTAAATGTTTATTTGCACTTGACATCTTGGAGACAGGCAAAACAGTGGTCCAAATGATTAACCATGAGGGCAAAGACTCTATCTGCCTGGATTCACCATTTTATACCCAACAGTGATATACAGTAAGCACTCAATTACATTGCTGAGTAGTGATTGGACAGTTTCAGCAAGTGCATGTTTTACCAGTCATCTCCTATTTTAAGAACCAATTGACTAGGTTTCCCAAATCCTAACAGTGAAAGTTAAGACTAAGGATCCTGGTTAAACATGGGCTGATTTCCAAACAAGCATAGTTTTCTCCCTCCTGTCAACCAAGAGGAATAGTCCACTTGCCTGTGTGTCCACACCCAAGAGAG
Source organism: Perodicticus potto (assembly GCA_963574655.1). Classification (NCBI taxonomy): domain Eukaryota; kingdom Metazoa; phylum Chordata; class Mammalia; order Primates; family Lorisidae; genus Perodicticus; species Perodicticus potto. The sequence goes on from CAUYRH010013818.1 coordinate 21,976, forward strand.
CCTGTGGTCTCAGTGTTTAGCATATTCAGTGGACACGCCAGAATACTAGTTTCTGTCAGGTCATGAAAGAATAACAGACATGGCCTATATAATCTTAGACTCTTAAATAGTGACAGGCATCGTGATAAATACCTGGGATACAAAATGAAACATACAAATGCTCCTTCAAGAAGTTTACATGCTAAAGAGGAAAAGATAGGCCAGCCATCATGGTGAGGTGTGTGGTGACTGTCCTCCACAGGTGTGCCCGATAGGAACACGGGGACCAGGGAGGGCCCTTCACCAGTCAGAGTTGCGTGGCAGGAAGGCAGAGGCTGACATTTAGAGATAAGATTTGTCATCTTAATTTTTAAGTGTGGAGTGCAGTAATGTTCCGCACTTTGACACTGTCACACAGCTGTCACCGAAAGGAAGGACGTGAGGCCAGAGAAAGGAGGGAGCTGGATCATAGACAGAGCTTTGACTTTTACACTGCAGCCCATGTGGGGAAACACAGAAATATATAAGAGGACAAAATTAACATATCAAGACTCAGCCATAAAAAGAGATGAATCAATGCCTTTTTCAACAATCCAGATGGAACTGGAGACCATTCTACTAAGTGAAATATCACAAGAATGGAAAAGCAAACACCACGTGTTCTCACTAAACATTGGAACTAACCAGTGAGCACACAGGCACACAGAGAGAAGTGAAAGTCAGTGGAAAGCAACTTGGGGGGCAGGAAGTCAATCCACCTAATAGGAACACTATTGGGGTGATGGGCATACCTGTGGCCAGGACTCAAGGTTTAAAAAAATGATCTATGTAGCCTAAAACATTTGTGTCCCCTTAATACAATTGAGCCTGGCCAGCTCTCCACACTGACCACCTCCTTAAGCTGACCTGAACACACACCACACGTACGTATCAGGACAGAAGGCCTAGTTCCTTATGTTGACAAGTATGTTATAGTCCCTCAGGGGGTTAACAAGATACTTGTATTTTAAAAACTGGAGAATTCACAATCCTATGGGATCTTTATTCCACCTTCACACCGGACAACACCCTACTCTGTTTCTGACTTTGATAATACGTGTTGACATTGACTGAGCCTTCCTTCACGCACTGTGTGATGGTTTAGACAGTGAATTACTTTCCCCCAAGGCTTTATTTGTGCTATTTGCCCGTGTCAGACATTGGATTTTACTCCTATCTTATTATTTTTGCATATTTTGCTCTATTTTACTTTACTATTTCATTGGTAACTATATGTATTCTCACCTAAGAGGAGCTGAAAGGGTTCAACCAGGAAAGAGTGAAAAAAGCCCCAGGCAACACTTTCCCATGGATGAAGGAGCTGTTCTGCCCAGGACATCTGCTCTTCACTGAGCCTTAGCAACTGACTTAATAACAGGTGACAGAGACACGGATCCACGCAGAGGGAATGGGCCTTTGTTGGTTTTCCACTCTCTGATGCTGTTTGAGAGCTGATGGGACAAATCACAGAGATGCAGTTGTAATGGTGAAAGGGAAACAAAACACCATGTTGACCATACTGACAATTACCACATCACACAAAAATACAAATTTTATCTATGCACTGTTCGAACACCAAGATTTGGCATGCCTGTTGCAAATAATGTAATCACACGAAAATACAAATTTTATCTGTGCACTGTTTGAATTCCAAGATTTCACCCCATCATTAAACACAGTCAACGGAGCCAACTAAGCTATTTGTGATTCTATGAGAGCCCAGCAGACTCCTGGACCAACGTGGAGGCCCAACCCCTCTGTCTCTGAGCACATTTGCCTGTAAGCCACCTCTGTTCTTCTATCTTGCCAGGAGTTTAGTGAGAACAACCCAGCTTCTAGATTGTGTGGCCCAACCACATGAATAAAGGGAATCAGTAGCCCAGAAATTCCTCATCTAGGGACTGGAGGAAGCCACGATAAGGTCACACTGGCCCGGCAGGGGAGACAGGAGAATGTCTGTGTCCAGGGAGCTACTTGGCTGTGCCATCTCCTTGTGTTTGTAATCCTCTAAGAAAATTGACTTTAAAACATTTCAAATTCCTAAAACATGTTATTTTATCAATGTGCACCCATGTTACAAAGCCTTCTTTACAAAAAACCTCAGGGTTCTGCTGTTTTCCATAGCTGGTGTGTTCAGTGTAGGATTCGATTTACCAACTCCAATTCATCATCTAGATTTCCAAAATCTACAGGATGGTCTACAGCACCCTTAACAGAACTGGCCATCTGTTAGACTCCAGTGACAATTCACAAAGTTGGGCATTTGTTACCTGAAAGTTAAAAAGCCCATTTTTAATCTCAACATAATGTGTACAGCACCAATGTCTGCTTGATAGCAGATTCATCTGAATGATTAAATAGTGAGTGGTTCTGACTAACAGTGAATAATAGTTACCATCAGTAATTATAGTTATTGCTAAATGGGTTTTATCGCTACCTACTTCTAATATTTACATCCAGTGTGAAAATATGATAAGGTTCAATTTCAAGAGGCAGGTAATGATGATAATAGAGTAAAATCCTGTCTTGAAGGATCTTATTGTGCTATAGAGTAGATACACTGATGCTTAAATAATAGCCACTGTATGCAAGTTAATGTGCAGCATACAGCAGGGCCTCCACAGATGACCACCTCCCCACACTGACCACCTGCTTAAGTTGACCTGATTTCCAAAGACCGTACATGCACCACATGTGTGCATTACTACCGTAGGCCTAGTTCCTTAAGTTGACCACCTCTGTTTGCTGACCAGTTTGTTACAGTCCCTTGGGTGGTCAGCTTACAGAGGCTCTGCTGTATTAACTTATAGTAACTATTTTCTCTAATCCAGAGATCGTCCAATATGAAGGTGTAAGCTGTGTCCCCCTAGTACCAGAATTCTGGGAGTATTCTCCCATTTTCAAAATAATAATTAAAGTCTCATTTTGGGAGCACAAACAGCTGGATATAGATGGAAGTTAACTGCAACAAATTGTATTAAATAATAGCTTTCCACTCCTCCAAAAATAGGAATGAAGGGAGGGAGGGAGTGAGGACTAAAATAAAATCTTAAGACGTCCTCCTCTACGGCTGACTGGACCCTCTCTCTTGGCCAAGAGGATCCTAAAACTGAGTTGCTGGCCATGAGAAAGGAGCTCCAACAGGCCTCATCATGCCCCCTCCGCTTCTTAGAGACATCCTTTGTGACTCAGTAACAGGCCTAAGACTATGTAAGATCTACCCGAGGTCCTCAACATAGGTAACTGTTGGGTACTTTGTCTCGTAAGCTTTCCTTCTCACTGACTCCAAGGCTTTTAGACAGAGACTAACTCTTTTGGCCAATTCTCAGCTAAAGAATCTTTAACCCACCTGTAACCTGTAAGGTCCTGCTTCCAGATAGACCCACCTTTTTTGGCCAAACCAATGTGTGCTTTCCATGTATTGATTTATCACCTCATCCACAAACCCTGTGTCCCTAAAATATATAAAACCAAACTCTAACCCCATGACCATGAGTCCATATGCTCACATTTTCTTGGGTGTGGCTCTGGGTCATGGTCCTCAAAATTGGCTCAAAATAAACTTCCGTAAATTATTTTTTTTATTGGTTTGGGTTCATTGAGGGTACAAAGAATTAGGTAATACCGTTTTTGCATTTGTTAGGTAAAGTCCCTTTTATAATTTTGTCCTGCCCCCAAGAGGTGCGCCATACACCGTCACTCCCCATCTCTCTCCATCCCTCTCCCCCCCACTGCCCTCAACCTTGAAATCATTTGAGTCTTTCTATTCTGTGGATGTGTATTAGATCATCTAATGGCTTCATATTAGAATTGAGTGCATTGGATTCTCGCTTCTCCATCCACATGATACTTTACTAAGAAGAATGTATTCCAATCTGGGCGACCACCAGCAAACTAAACACCCAGAAATTAAACGACAAAACCTAGCTTCCACAATGACGCTTTAAATGATGAAACTAAACAATGGACTTTCACAGAGTAAGATGCATGGAACTCAGCCATACTTACCAATTCTCTTCATCAATGTTAATGGCTTGAATTTGAAACTTCCTTAAATTACTTTACTGAGCACGGATTCTTTCCATTGATAGAAGGAAGGAAAGTAAACCCAATGTTCATTGATAGGTTACAGGTTGAATAAATGACCATGTGCTAACTCTGTAGGATAGAGCATACCTATTAAAAACAATGAGAGCTGTATCTTTCTACTGAAAAAGGTACATATTACATTAAGTAAAAGATATAAACATACTTGTTTTACTTGTAGCAGCAAGTTTTTATTATTTCTGTGATATTTTAAAATTTGAGAAAAAACCCTAAGACATAAGGAAACAATGAGAACAGTAAACATTTTCGTCAGAGTTTCCCTGAATCTGATGTGCTTCACTTCCCGAAGTGGAAGGAATATAACGTGACTATTTTATTTTTATGTCTACCCTTAGCAGATACATAGAGAAAAACCCAAAACAGGCCATTAATCTGGGCCATTAGGAAATGAAAATATTTTCTTCACAGGCAGAGTCTCTATTCATCGACTACCTAGTTTTTAACCGGGGTACTTATAATACTTAATATTAATATCAGTCTTCACTATTCATAAAGTGCTTTCCTGGGCACCATTTAATTCAATCTTCAGAGCAAAAACCTCAGGATTATTTTACTTCAAAGGGAGAAATAAGTGCCTATAATCCTCTTCCACTTCCTGCATGAATAAAAATTAAACTTTGATTTGAATCTGCTAGATTTAGAATAACGCCTGCTGTTTCCGCTAAGGGGAGTATGGGTTTCTTGTAGAAATGTTGTGTCAAGAATGCATTTATGACACATCAGTTATATAGGAGAGATGTCCCAGTGAGGCCACTGAGCTGGTAATAGGAAGTTCTGGAGGTGATCAAGCCCACAGGACACCTGCGCTCCTAACCACAGCCTCCACCCCATTCTGCTTTGCATTACGGAGTCTGCTGTAAACAAGGGCATCTGCCCAGGGCAGTCAGTGGGAGCTGAAGTCCAGCCTCTGCCGTGGAGTTCTTCTCCTCAAGGGAAAGGGAGCCTTTTTCTGATTTTCACCTTCCACTCGGGCCTGGGCTGCCAGGCTGAGCTAGCTGGGAGGAGAAGCTGGAAAGGATTACGTGGGAAGGTGGTGACCTGTCAGCGTGATCTTAGCAATCTTCATTTTTCTAAAGAGAGCTCCAGAATCTTCCTTTCAATGATCTGCCTGAGTATTTTCCTTGGAGACATGACAAGGTTACGTGTGCACAGCCACCGTGATGACCGACCACCCTTCGCCCCTGCCGCCTTTTCTGAATATCCCGTACACAGCTATGATTTAATAAAAAATAAAAATTAAAAAAAAAAAAGAATCCCAGGTTTCTACATTATTTCTCTAGAGATGGCCAACGTATTTATTCACACCCATCTGTGCACTTTTGCTACCACATCAAGAAAGAATGGCTGAACATAAAGACTAAAACTCGTCTGAAATGACCGGTGGCCTTCTTGGAACATTCTCACCCCTTTTCATGTATAGCTCATTTGTCATTATAAGAAGAAGGAAAATATGAAGAAAAGAATTTTTGCTTTTTTCCTTGTTGTGTGAAAGTATTTTATGATAGCTGCAAAGAAGTGGCTGGCCTGGCCTTGTTCTCCCTTCCCCATGAATCAGACCTATACATTTTTTTGTGGTTATTGTTGCTGTGAAATTTTTAATAAAACTTTGATCATCCCAATTAGTCCTTTATCTTATCCTGCTCTTTTGTGAATGTCTCTGCCTCGTTGCTCCTGTTCTTTGCCACCCACCAATGGGCTTCCATGAAACCCGCCTCTCTCCCTTCCTAAGGCCCTGAGTTCCAAGTCAGGGTCGTTTGGATCCTAAGTGTGGTGTGTGAACAAGAACCATGGAACTTGGAGCCAAGTCTATGTGTTGTTTGCCATTTATCCTAAATATCTTCATCTTCTAACACTGATCCAGGGTCATACCGTGATACAAATATAGAAACATCCAAAGACATTGAATTTTTAATGTTTTTGGCTAACCAGCTCTATTTACAGGAGTTTGTCTTAGGGAAACATTCATGAATAAGTACAAATAAACTTAGATACAAAGATATTTAGCACTACTATGGATTACTTATGTTAGCCTAAACATAGAAATAATTTATACATTTAGCAACTAGGTATTAGTTAAATAAATTACAGTAAAATGCATCCAATGGATTATTGGGAGGTCTTTAAAAATCATACCAGGACTATTTAAAGCAGAAAAAAAGGCACAGAGGAAAGGTTAGCACCCTAACCCTGGTCTTGGCAGTGATTTTTGGGGTATGACACCAAGAGCAAAAAGAAGTAAAAACAGACAAATAGGACTATATTGAACTTAAACGCTTCTGTGCACCAAAGGAAGTAATCAAGAGAGCAAAGTTGTGGAACTGAAGAAAATATCTCGCAACCGTATATCTGGCAAGAGATTAATACCCAAAATGTATAAGGCACGCCTACGACTTAATAGCCAAGATCCAAAGACCCTTAGCCTCCCCTGAGGCATGGACTTTGCCGGCCAACAGCACAGGCCACATCCATCAACTACCGAACACTTAGGGCTTGATGATTGAGTCCAACAGCACAGGCCACATCTATCAACTGCCGAACACTTACAGCTCGATGTTTGAGTCCATCCAGGTAACCAGTAGCCACCTGCAGGGAGAAAGGGACTCCCTTTCTAGATGACAGTGAACTTAGAAGTGGAGGAAGCAGGAAACACCAGGTGCAGGGAGTGGTTATCTCCAGGATCATTACGCTGGTTATCCTTCCTACTGAAAATTATTTTTTTTCTGTGTGTGTGTATACACTTTTCTACCCAGATTTCAATGATATGCATATGTGGTTCATAAATACTACATGTCCTATATGTTTTTCTTCTTCAGCTTCTGGGTCTCTTTGCCTCTGGATTGTATTCTTTGCATTTTTTGCCAGAGAAGTAAAATTACCTTTATTTAAAAAAAAAAACAAACTCGTTTGTCAATCTACTGATTTGCATCTAACCTTCTTCAAAAGAGAGTTAATAAGTGCATTGTACGTAGAAAAGGGGCTCCTTTATATTTTATATTGAGGAGAGTTAAAATAAAGATAAAAGCAAGAATAGAAATCTCACACAGACAGGGAGAGGAGATGGTACTTAGGAAGAATAAATACTAAAAATGAGCACAAAATTACTTGTATTTCTTGTCACCGAATGAAATAGAGAAACAAGGGGATGTTTCATACAGTCTGGTTTGATAAAAGAAACCAAACTGACTTGTCGGAAGTCTCTTGATTTTGTATTTAGGAAACCATACAGACTCATATTGGGGACATAAGTAACATAAACAATGCCTTTGGTACTGTGCTTCCAGAAGAAACACACTTTGGGAATTATGTTTATTACTTTATCATAAGATTTTTAACATAATTTCATAGAATAAAGAAAGGATGGAAATAAACCATAATGTTGGGGGGCTTCAGACTGTCAGTGGAATTTTTCTTCTTTTACTTTTCAGCATTTTCTGGTTTCTCTACCATGAGTATGAATTCCTCATTTAAAAAATTTACTTTTTTATAAAATAATGAATAAATGGACTTTGTGAAGGTTTTAAAAATACCAACCTTTGATAAGAGCTCAGAGGGTGGTCATGAATCTTAGTTCGAAGAAAACATTTCTACAAGGGCAGAATTGTTTTAGACCAAGCAGCTAACATTCTCATGTTCGCCTTGGCACAAATATCTAATGAGGATGTTTGGCTTGTTCCTTAGACTGTTTCTTAAATGCCATTTATCTCAACTGCGTTTTTGACACAGGATAAGCAGAAGCCAATGCGGGGTTTAGCTATCAGGTTATTACTGAAAAGCTACAGTTCTCTCTTAGCAGGAAAGGTGATGGACAGATGCTAGACCTTAGACAGGCCAGAAGTCCTATTAACACGATGCCCTGAAACGTAAGAGCTGCCAGAACATGTGACTTTCCAAACCAAGGCTGCTCCACCTTTATCTAACAGTGCATGGAAGGAGGCTTGCTTTAGAGCTGTGCTGTTTTTCTATGTCAAAAGAAAGTTTTGGGCAATAATAAGGGCCTTACAAAAGGTGGCAAAAAGGGAGCCAAGTGGAAAGTGAGAATTGTCTAAGAAATTATGGGAAATTGTCTAAGAAAAATTGGTATGATATGAAGGCACCTGCTATGTTCAATATAAGAAATATTGGAAAAACATCGGTCACCAGGACTCCAGGAACCAAAATTGCATCCGATGGCCTCAAGGTTCGTGTATTTGAAGTGAGTCTTGCTGATCTGCAGAATGATGAAGTTGTATTTAGAAAATTTGAGTTGATTACTGAAGATGTTCAGGGTAAAACTGCCTGACTAACTTTGTCCATGACACGGATCTTACCCACAACAAAATGTGCCCCATGCTTAAAAAATGGCAGACTATGACTGAAGCTTATGGTGACATGAAGAAGATGGAAGGAATCATGACCAGAGAGGTGCAGTTGAATGATTCTAAAAGTCAATAAATTGATTCAAGACAGCTTTGGAAAGGACACAGAAAAAGCATGCCAATCCCTTTATCCTCTCCATCATGTCTTCACTGGAAAGTCAAAATCCTGAAGTAGCCCAGGTTTGAATTGGGGAGATTCTTCATTTCATGGTGAATGTAGCAGCTCTGGAAAAGCTACTGGGAGTCAGACGTGCTAGAGTTGAGGAGCTGATGGAAGTGAACCACCAAGAATCCAAGAATCTGTCTAAAATTCAGACTTTTAATAATGACAAATGAAGAATCCCATTTGTTATGGTAAAAAAAAAAAAAAAAGTTTTGAATTGACCCCAGCCTGGGTAAGTACTCAGTTGAGTCTGCACAGTCCTGTGTAAAGAAGCGCGGGGAGGACCATCTTGGTCTGGACACCTCAATGTGCACTTTAAAGTAAGCATTGAGCCACTTGTTAACAATCCCTCTAAAATGCCTTTCTGTCCAGAAAGTAGAAGCTATTCGTTACTTGTAAATTGCAAGTATCCTGCTCTGTTCAGAATCTTTGACTGTGACCCACACTATCATATCTGTTTATACAAAAGTCTTTAGCACTGTGCATTGATATGACATTATTTTGGCCTTTAATATATACTTTAAAAAAATCACTCTTGATGCAACAACTTGGATAGATCCCAAGTTGGATGTTGAGTCGAAAAGCCAATCTCCAAAGGCTACCTATAGTATGATTCCATTTATATAATATCTCACAGTGGAAAAATTTTAAGGATAGAGAGCTGACCAGTGGCTACCTGGTATTAGGGCTTGTGGAGGGAAGGGGGTCTTTGTGGTGATAGAACCATTCAGTGTCTTGATGGTGGTGGGGGTCACAAAAAACCTACACATGTCATAAAATTGCAGACAGACACATGCACACAAAATACGCAATCCTGGCGGATTGTACTAATGTCAACTTTCTGGTTTTGATGCCGTGTTGGACAAGACGTTCCCATTGAAGAAAACTGGGTGGATGCGTTATGGGATCTCTATATTATGTTGCAATGTCCTGTGAGTCCATAATTGTTTCAAAATAAAATGTTTAAAAATAAAACAATGAAACTTCTACAAAAATCCCAGAATGCTTTAGTAGAGTTTAGTTACTGTTTCTCATTGTCTTTCAGGGATACTCTTTTTTCAGGTGCTAAAAATATTAACCTCTAGCTACCTAGGCTCTTAGGGACACCCCGACTCCCCAAATCTCAGAGCTGAATGTATACCCGGTCCCCCCAGAGGGTTAGGGATGCTATACCCAGAGGCCACACCCAGCAAGTGACCTGTTGTACCTCTCTAGGTGATTCTATTTCTTGGCCCCTTACACTCCCTGACATTTGATGCAAACCTACTAAATGGCCTTCCTTTTCTGGATGGAATGCAGCTCTTTTAATTGCTTCCCGGTGGAAGAGTCGTCCCAGTAGCTATTCAGAGGTTTCTTTTTTAATAGAGAATTAACCTAGGTCTCCTACTGCAACTGAAATTATATCCATCTGATGCTGTTTGGGGTCAATAGTCTCATCTGTTTGCTGTGTCCTAATCAAGCTTGACACCTAAGCCCATCATCAGAAATTGCTGTTAAAATAATGACTGCATGGGTTACTTGTATTTATATAATTGGAATTCAAATGCTTGTGAAATTGAACTGTTAAGTGTGGCAGGGACAAATTGCATTAATATGTTAGTCTTCCCAGTGTTTTATTCTGCCTTCTATCCCTCTTCCCTCACCAGTCACTAAAGGGGATTCTGTGCAGGTATTCAGTTTCTCCAGCAGGAGAGTTTGATTTCCACCAGGATAGCTCTAAGACGTCGAGATTTTCTGTGGCAACAGAGGGGAGAGAGAGAAGGGAAAAAGAGAGAGAGAGAGGACAGAGAGGGAGAGGAGAGGAGGAGAGAGAGGAAGAGAGAAAGGAGAGAGAGAGAGAGAGAGAAAAGAGAAAGGGGAGAGAGAGAAGAGAGAAAGCGAAAGGGGAGAGAGAAGAAATGAGAAGGGAGAAGAGGGGAAGGACAGACAGGAGACGGGAAAGAGCAGGTGTTAGGAGAAGGTAGGTTCTAGAGCAATAAGGGAGGACAAGGGGAAAAGTGCTGACCTTGGCTCTTTTGCAAAGAAGCTTGGAGAGTATCACACGGGAGGCCTCAGGGTATTAGGTCTGGTGGGAGCAAACAGGTGGCAAGAAAGTGGCTAAGGGCAGACAGCAGGAGCCAGACTGTGGTGAGGAATTGTTCTCTGGAAGAAACGTCTACAGGAAGGTGCTCCCAGTGACCTTTAACTGACCCCGGTCTCATTACCATCCAATTAGCATAACATGGGCGGAGCTTTTGTGAAGCATTCTGGGGAAGATGCATGAAACTGTTACATAACCAATCTGTTATGTAACCTGTTACATAATCTGTTCATCTAACCCCAACCAGTCAATCACCCCAAAGATGGGAAATAGTAACCAATCCTGCCAGGAGAGAGGCGGGACAAGCTAGTAAAAGGCAGCATGCTCAGACTTGGGGTCTTTCCCCACCCTTGGGGTCTGACCTGTCCCTCTCTCTCTGCAATGTATTTTCACTTCATGTCATTTTATGTAGCCTCCTTCTTCACTTTCATTTGATTGAGCTTCTTTCTTTTCCCCGTAATAAACTTTGCGTGGGATTGGTGTCTGATTGCTCCGTCATGGGCTAGACTTGGGAGCAATACTCATCCTTGATGCTGGGGACAGGGGACCAGGGGACCAGGGAACATTCGTAGGGAACTAACAAGAGGAGCCACCTCTCGATTTCTGTGTGTGTGTCTGTGTGCTTGTGGATATTTTCCTTAATCTTTAACATGTACAAACGTTGTTAGGCTCCCTGTAGATGAAAACTTTTTTTTTCTTTACAATTCTGTGTATTTAGATGATAGCAAACTCTTCAGAATGTCAAACTCTGTTTTATAGCTGCTTCTAACTTTGGGGACAGTTTTGCTCTTTTATAGCATATGTCAAGAGTTTCACGAATAAAGAATTATATTCCTGCTCCACTATTCTGTTGCAGAAACAATGGTTCAGAGCATATGTGGCCTTGTTCCCCATCCACGTAGCTATCTGGTTTCTCATTGTTTCATCTCCTTTTTCCCTGGGCAGTTTTTGAGAGCAGCTAGCTTGTTTTCTGTAGAATTTTATCCTTTTGTTCTATTCTTTACTATTTCCAGAGCAGATTTTAAATGCTGTATTTTTAGTCTTGATTACATAAAATAAAAACCTCTGCATTTTATCTAAAAGCATTTCATTACAAGCCTCTAAAATTAAAATGTAGAATTCTTATAATCTTAGAAAAAATTTTCATTTCATTGAGTTCTATTTCCCTCGCATTTTTCATCTTTTGTTTCAAGGCATCATATTTTCTTGCATTTTGAACACAAATAGCCTTCTAAATTACCTTTCTCTTTTCTACAGTAATGTATGTACATACATATGCATCTACTTTTACAGACATAGAAATGATTTAAAAGGTTTAGAAAAAAGTGTTGACTTTGGGGAGAGAGAAGTCAAATTAGGGAAATAAGTAAAAGAGAAATTTCGTGCATTAATCTTCACAACCTTCTTTGTTGCTTGGTTGGATCTTTTTCAGTAATAATGTGTCCAGACATTTACTGATGTGTTGAATAATTTGCAATGATAATGATTTGTCTGTGTCATTGCAGGTATCGAAGCTCATTCCTTTTTATTGCTAATTGTAATCTCATTAGGTGGATGAACATCAATTTGTTTACCCATAGATTTGTTTAACCATTTATACCCAAATGGTTCATGGCCATTGGGAGTCCTATCTTCTGGCTAATTTCAACAAAGCTACTGTATATTCTTACATGGGTCTTTATACAGATATACATTTAATTTATCTTGGAGAAATACCCAGAAGTGGGGTTTCTGGGTTATATGATTAACTTGACAAGAAACTGCCAAATGTTTTCCAATGTGGCTGTACCATTTTGCATGCAGGCCAAAATGTAAGAAAGTTCTTGTTTTTCTACATTTTCATCAGCACTTAGTATTATCAGAGGTTTTTTTTAAAATTATTACTCTAGCTGTTATAACAAGGACATAGTTGTATTGCATTTTGGCTTAAATTTACATTTCCTTAACAGTTAATTCACATCTCATTTGCCATCCGTATATCATCTTTGATGAAGTGCTTATGTAAATATTTTGCTCATTTTTGACTGTTATTTTCTTTATTATTACATTTTAAGAGTTATTTATGATAATATTCGGGACAGAAACTCTTTATTGCATATTTTTTCACTAAGATTTTTTTCCAGTCTGAGGCTTACATTTTTTATTTTTGTAACCATGTGTTTCAAAGACCAGAAGTTGTTAATTTTGATGAAGTCTAGTTAATTAATTGTTCCTTCTATGGATTTTTCTTTTTACGTCCTAAGACATCTTTGTCAAAGTCACAAATTTTTTTCCTGTGTTTTCTTTCAGAGGTTTTATAGTCCCAGGTTTTCCGCTGAGGCAATCTATTTCAAGTTCATTTTTGCATGTGGTAGAAGATAAACTTCAGCCTCATTTTTGTTTTTCCATATGGATGAACCATTGTTCTGGTATAATTTCTTGAAAGTTCTATCTTTTGTTCATTGAAAGGCATCATTATTAAAAATCAATTGACTACATATTCATAGCCTTTTTCTGAAATCTCTCTTCAGATCCACTGATCTATATCTCTCTTCTTTCCCCACCACACTACCTTGATTTCTGTAGCTTTTTTGTATAACTCTTGATAATAGGTAGGATAAGTCCTCCAATTTTGTTCTTTTTCAAAATCATTTTGGTTATTCCAAGTTCTTTGCTTTTTCATATAAAGTTTAGACTCAGCTCAATTTCCATAAAAAAAAATCCCTTCTAATAATTTGGTTGGTATTGTGTGAATCTGTAGATTTTGGCGGGAGCGTTAACACGTCAATGATGCCAACGCTGTCCACCCAAGAAGTCCTGTACCCTTACTTTGGTCTTCTCTGACTCCTGTCATGAATGTTTCATACTTCTCAGCATACAGTTCAGTTCTCTAATCTTACACTTATTTTGTTAGACTTATCCCTAATCTTGATCAAAGTCACAAATTCTTTTTCCCGTGTTTTCTTCCAGAGGGTTTATAGTCCTGGGTTTTGCATTTAGGCAATCTATTTCAAGTTCATTTTTGTATATGGTAGAAGATAAACTTCAGTCTCACTTTTGCTTTTGCATATGGATGAACAATTGTTCATCCTAAGTTTCTGGTGCTCTTTCAAATAGTAATATTTTAAGATTTCAATTACCAATTATTCCTCGTTAGTGTGCAGAAATACGATTTATGTTTGCATATAAAGTTAATCATTTTTATTTTTATTTATTTTTGCTTTTTTTGCAGTTTTTGGCTGGGGCTGGGTTTGAACCTGCCACCTCCGGCATATGGGGCTGGCGCCCTACTCCTTTGAGCCACAGGTGCCGCCCATAAAATTGTCATTTTTAATCTGACCATTTACCCCATGTTTTCCTAGAGTCTCTGCACATCCTATCCAGGCAACCCAGAGAATAAAAATGAGCATTATCATTCAGCTGCTGATTAAATTATTTCTGTGCTTTTGGATTCTCCATTTCACACTTTGTAGGTTGGTTGTTTTTCCATCATCAGTTTGCAATCCATGATGTGTGAGTGCATGTGTCTCAAAGAGACATTAAAGACAGTTTTAACAATTCTTTAGACACTCAGTTGCATCTTAATTAACTAACTAGACATTTTACCTGACTCCAGAGAAGTTGTTAGTGACAGCAGGATCCGTGAGGTTAATTTATCTTACAGGGCTTATGCCCAGGGATTCCCTTTTGCACGATCAGCAAAAGGTCTAGTGAAGTATTTACTTCACGTAAAATAAATAAAATTATTGCTAACTTTACTTAGGGATTAAGAATTAATGTTATGCCATTAATTGCATCTTGTTCTATATTCTTTTAAATAGTATCATGACTATTTGTTTATAGGGAAAGCTTTTTACTTCATAAGCAAGTGAAATAAGGTGTTAATATTCAGAGTTTTAGGAATTAATTAGTCCACATAAAAATACAGAAATATCTCAGAATATAAAAATATAGAAATTTAGTTAATTTTGTAGACTCCTAATCATCCTGGTAAAGGGAACAAACCAAAAACTCCCAAACTTTAAAAGACATCTAAGTACCCCTCTATCCTTCTAAGCCAAGCTGGTGTAGGAACCTCCACCTTAAGACCTCTTCCTGTAGATAGCCAATAAGCTTCTTAAATACTTTAGGTAAAGGTATGTCCTTATGCTCACCACCAGGCAAGGAAATCTATCCCATTTCCAAATATGTAAAAGTATTAGTTATTTATAGTAGTATTAAAACCGTCCTCCTTATGCCAATTTTTTTTTTTGAAACAAAGTCTCAATATGTCACCCTCGGTAGAGTGCTGTGGTGTCACAGCTCACAGCAACCTCAAACTCTTTGGCTTAAGCGATTCTCTTGCCTCAGCCTCCCAAGTAGCTGGGACTACAGGTGCCCAGTTATTTTGTTGTTGTTGTTGTAGTTGTCATTAGCAGGCCCGGGCTAGGTTCAAATCTGCCAGCCCCGGTGTATGTGGCCAACGCCCTAACCACCTAGCTACTTACCTTATACCAATTTATCTAGGGTCCACTCCCAGAGTTGCAGGGACTTACTCCTTAAAATATTTAGAGACAACAGTGATGTCCTACCAGCCTCCTCTCTCCCTTCTAGGATGATGTCATTTGCGTCATCTTCTTTGGAAATGTGGCTTTACCGATGCCAGTTATGTGCCAAAGCACAATATTCTTTCTTTTTCTTTTTTTTTTTTTGGTCAAATATTACTCTTAATGGAAGCAATGCAAAAGTGCATGATAGCACTTTTTGTTCATAGTGAACTTGTATTTAATTCATTATATTCCCAGTTTTCTTCTATGTGACTCTTTTCTTCCCCTCAGAAAAATGTTTAATCCATTTGTACACTGTTGTGTTCTTCAGGGCATTATCTCCATAAACTTGGACTAACATGTCCCTGATTTCACTCCCACTCTAGCCGAGTTTAGCAAGAAATTTAATGTTCGTTCATTGTTCTAATTCAAACTCTGACTCACAGCACACAAAAACACATAACAATAATGAACCAACCTAACAAGACACCACCACGTGTTGATGTGAACACAGCTGGGAGACTCTGATATACCAAGGTCACCTTACTGAGTTGTTTGTACAGTGCTGCCAGTGTAAGCACAATGGCAAGTTCACCAACTTCATTGTCAGGCCTCATAGTTTGTTAGCTGTTCTTTCAAATAAAAAAGTTGATCCATGAAAAAAGCAGCTAGTTCAGCTTACAACTCATATAATCAGACAAATGCTTCTTGAGACAATCATTTTAGTTTGACATGCAGTAGATTTTCTGTCCTTTTCACTTTGACACATGGACTACTAAGAACCTATGTACTCAGGGTCAAGATTTAATAAAATTAATAATTTTACTGCTTCATCAGGATCTTCTTAAAATGAGAGTGATGCCTGTTAACTAATTTCTGTATTTACTTGCTTGAATGTGTGGCGGTGAAGAACCCGATGACTACCAGACAGTATGGTGCCCCTTGACACCCGCATGGGGCAGAAGTTCACTGACTGTTGCTTTCACACATCATGCAAATGTCAAAGCAGTGAAAATGCCAAAGGTTTTAGTGTTTTTAAGAAAATCATTTTGACCTCATGGACACCTGGTGGTCTGTGAAACATTCTTTAAGAAACACTGCCATTAAAAAAAAACAATTTTTGGATAAATTCTTTATTCATTCAAGAAGTGAATTTTACCTTGTTGCTACTTCAATTTTCTGGGAGATTAAATTGTCAATAGGACAATAGGAGATTAAATTGTCAATAGGACAAAGGCCAGATATTCTGTTTCCAGAGCTGGAATTCCTTTTGACTACTAGATCTTATTTCTCTGCCAGATTTGTGATAGTAGGTCTGCATACTCGGAAAACACCATCCATAACCCCAATCCTAAAACGATATCAGCTCTGCCTCCCTCTCCATTTATCCTCAACCAAATGTTCCCCTCACTATTTATGGCTTCAGGCTGGTGAATTTCTCCGAAATAGTACATCTTCTTGATTTATAGATGTTCTCCTCTGCATCTGAGATTAGATTAGGGTGGCTTTTTTTTTTTTTTTTTTTGAGAAAGGTACATTTTATGTTGCTTTATCTTAGTCATGTGTTTGTGTTACCGACTTTTTGATTAAACTAATATGACCTTATCTATCTTCTTCTTGTTTTTCTTTTCTTTTTCTTGTTTTGGTTTATCTTGTCTTTATCTACATGTGATATATCTGAGATCTTAGGATCTCAGTTACATTTACTTCCCCTTTTGTGTTCTCTAGAGAATTGTGGACACCGTCTTCACTGGTGTCTCTCTTTCCCTGCTTTCCCTAAGAATCTGATGTTGGCTCAAATAGGTAACAGAGAACCTAAGGGGAATCAGAAGGTTGATGTTGTGATGCTGCCATGACGGTGAATTAACAGCACGAAATATCTCCATATCTTGTTTTCATGTTTGCAAAGCACACAGGGAGAACTAGGTGAGTTCTGGCGTCCTTGCTGCCCCTGACACTTCTTGTTGTTCAGATGGGGATTCCCTGCTCTTACTTTCCACTGAACCAGGCACAAAGGGGGGCAGAGAAGGACGACTAGGATGGTTTCTCTTGATTTTCCAGAATATTCTTAGTAACCTCAGCTTACCAGGTAGTGTGTGTCCCTGGAAATGCTAACGAAGGTTTGCCTTTCATTAGAATGAGTCATTTGCCTTATGATATATTATGAAGTTGAATAGGTTTACCACCTCTTTTATAGATAATAACCCAGCTGGAAGATTACAGCTGAGCCTTTGCGCCAATACCTTTTGGGATTAAAAAATATCTATTAACATTAAAGTGGCTGTCTAGAAAGTTACAACGTAAAATCTTACCATTTATGAGCCCAAACTCAGCTCCACAGTGGCCATGCAGCTGGCTTTTCTTTGAGGTCAGCCAGCCTGGCCAAGACATCACATGTCATTGACTCACACCTGAATTCCTGATTCCTGCTGTCCACCTTGGCCTCTTGGTGGCTGAATAATCTTTCAACCTTGTCCCAAGTCTCCAACCCCATTATAGGTGAAGACTAAAGCTGAGTGCTTGATTCCTGCAGCATTTTTACCAGCCCCCTGTTTAGAAGCTGTCCCTGTTTGGCTATGACTGCACTGGTCAGAATAAAATCCCAGATCTCTGCTGCCTCCACCTGGCAGAGCTGGCCTTGGCCTCGCCATCCTATTTTAGGAGATCCATGTTTCCTGGAATGGTCTGGGTCTTGGATAAGCACTTGAGTTGATCTCTACACCCAGAAATACAGAATCATTATCTTTTACTTGCTGTTGCTTTGAGTGACAGGTAGAGTTTATGTCATGGGAGGTGAAGCTGTAAGTATGTGTTGTCACAACACAGTGTAAAGCACATCATTTGGATTCAGACTGGTCTGAGAGGGTGGTCAGTTCTCTCACTGACTGTCTGGATGACTTAAAATGACTAATTTAATCTCCCTAGCATTTTAAATTTCCTTTTCTGCCTTTTCTATAAAATAGATGATAACAGTTTGCAGGTTTCAGGAATGATGCCATAGGAAACTTAATGTTTTGCATGGAAAAAGTTGTAGTTAATGGTAATTGTTATTACCATTATTATTGATAATAGTTTTAATTTCAAAACTTTGGGTGACTTATTTGTGTAACAACCACATGCTAATGCCACGCGGCAGACTTGTATATCTAAGTGTTTGCTCACGTGTATACTTTTTATCCTTTGGAAAACATTAAATCCTAAATGCTGTGTAAATTTATTTTAGCATTAGCATAAGCAAAAGAGAATTCTGACACCCTAATGGAATGTTCTCATTCCTCCAGACTTCCCTACTCAGGTGATAAACGAGGGAGTGACCTCCCCCAGTGGACGCCTGCAAATGCAGCGTGGGGGGCCTCACAGCTCTGCCCCCCACCCCCGTAGAAGCAAATGCTGCTCTAAGTCTGGTTCTTAGAACCTGATCAATGGCAGGAGGTGGAATTGATGCTGATGGCCCCAAGTCAAACACTGTTAATCTCATTTATTTTCCTGCCACCGAGTGGTCTTCTTTAGAATCACACCAGTTATGCCTATTAAAGTTGGTCTCTGCGTACCAGGCAATTACTCTGTACCGAGAAAGTTGAAGGTGTTATCAGATATTGCAGTCAGTCCGGGGGTAAGGAGATTTCAATTTAATTTCAACTTAACCTCCGTCTTCGATTGTTAACATTAGACAAGGGCTTCTAATAAAATGGTCAAATTTGTGATCTCATTTGTTATAACTAGCTCTCTCTTCACAGATGGGAAGCCCGATTCCCAGCAGCTGAAGGAAAGTGTATTGGATTAGCTGTGCTGATTGATTCGCTCTGGGTTTAGTCAGCCTGCGAGGCAGGTGTAATGGGAGGAAACACGTGTATCTTGGCCGACGACAAACTCATTCTCTTCCAGAGAGCAAGATATTGTCAAGACCTGGGGAAATAGCTCATCATGTAGAAACTTGAAGCTCCTTCTACACAATGTGAATATTCTTCATTTTACCTAAACTTTTAAGCAATTCATTCTTACTCCCCAGCACCAATAATCAACTGCCAGCCTGTGGATTTTCCTGTCTTGAGTGAGGCTTCTAGTCTTCCGTGGTCCAGCATAACTTCTGGCTTTACCACTTCGTCATCAGTGAATGTCTCTTCAAAACACGGTAACTTATTAGGGTAACTTACTTTTACAATAACACAGAGAAACCATAATTAGGAAGGGAAGTCAGATTCCGGGGGTGGGAATAACATACATCCTTAAATAAAGTGGGATTAACTTTTTCATTAGACTTTCTTCTGTTCCCTATTATAACAAGAGTTGATGAAACTCAATTGAAGCTATTTGATTCCAAAGGGCTCAGTATATGTAGGTGTCCTGGCCCTGTTCTGCATATTATTGTTTAGGCCTCAGGGAGCTCTGCGGTTGATACTTGATCAAAATGAGACAAGGAGAAGCGAGATGATTTGTTCAACACCCAGCTCAGAGACAGAGAAGAGACTTGTAATTAGACCTTCTGACGTCCAGCTCTTTGACAAAGCTACATTTCTTTTTTTTTTCTTTTTGAGACAGAATCTCACTTTGTCACCTTCCGTAGAGTGTGTCCGTGCAGGAGATCAGAAAACTGGCCTCGGAGAGAGAATGTGCGTGTGAGGTGTGGCAATAACAGTCATGGTCAAGGTTCTCTGGATTCCTAAGGTCTCTCGATGCTGGAAGCCGAGGTGGTGCTCAAGGTCGGCGGTTTTGCAAAAACAAAGGTGGAGACCTTCTCTCTGACCTTCTCCATCCCTCCCTGATCAGTCAGTGCTAATGCTGGACACGCGCTTTTGTCTACGCCTGCCTGTTTCATGATAATAAATACGAACCCGAGGTTTACTCGACGGCTCCTCCCAGAGTTCCTCAGTCCCCTGAACTCTATCAACCCTCTTCATTCTTCGCAACAAGACCCCCAGACCCCTTCTCCTTTAAGTAGGCCTTCTTTCTAGGTCTGATTAAAAAGAAATTTCAAGAGAGAAGGAAATTATTTAAAATTTTGACGTGCATACATGAACATGCATATGCACCTCGGCTTTTACAAACTTAATTTTTATTTTACATTTTTGTTTGATACCATTGCATTCTTTAAAATGAGAAAGCCAGATACTGATTCCATAGCTTATAAATGCGATTTTGCTTCAAGAGGGGAGTTTGAAGTTATCTCAAGTCTCCACTACTTAAATAAGGCATCTGAAGACTTCTCTCTGATGTTTCTTTTACGATCACACAAATACAGTTTTTCTAATGACGGTTCTTTAGAGCTCTTCATTTCTTTTTTCTCTCCAGTTTATGAGGTCTGACAAGTTCACAGTCTCATCCTAGACAACTGCACATCTCACTGCTGAGTATCACCATGGCCACCTTCCAGGGACTCCCTTTGGGGAGCTGTGCACCAATGCTTAGCTCACCCTTCAAGCAATTCTGGAGCGTTTTTTCTGGAATGGCCATCAGAGCTGTGAGAAAACATGCAGTGAGCTAACAGCAGACAAAGGAAACTAGTGCTAAGGACATAAGGATTTTATTACCCCATTTTTCCCTAAAAAAAAAAAAAATTAACATCTTCTCTCTAAAGACTTTGGATAGAATAAATAACAACACTGCATAAAACCACAGAAGGTCCACCCAGGAACATGGCCGTCCCGAAGAATGGTTAACCTGCCTGTATAATCAGAATACGCTCGTGGAGTAAACCTGAGTGTTGTGAGGACTTGTCTGTCAATTAACTGTTGATTCCCAGCGAGCCTCAAGGACTAAGCCACCCTGGTGACCACAGTTCTGTTCCCTTGCAGCTTGTGTTTCTCTAGTTGTCCCTCATGTCGGCAGGAGCACTCACTGGCATTGCCCCTGGAGCTTGTTCTGTTTGTATTTACATTTTTGAATTTCCTTCACCTGTTTTCCAGGTAGGCCAGTCAGACCTCCCCATTGCCTGGTGGCAAGGATGAATCCACAGCTGAGCGATGACAAATTCATTTCACCACCTCTTCAGAAATATAAAATGGAAGCCGATATCAATCAGGGGAGAAATGTGGCAGCAAGTAATTCTGCACTGTCCTCCAGGAGCTGCCCTAGTTAGTGTGGAGTTTCTGTGCTTTGTGAAACTTGGTTCCAATAGGCATCCCTCCCTAGGGAGAGAGTCAACTCAGAAGCACAGACCCCGATGCCAGCCCTGTGGGGAGGTCAGGCAGACAGGCTAGGGCTCCGATCCGATTATTTTCTGTTCCCCAGTACAGCATTTAGTTCCAGTAAAATACCAAAGGATTTATCTGGAGCTAAGTATCAGTATTTCCTTCCAGATAAAGAGCAAAGGATCACATATTCCAGGAGTTACGGCCTCAAGTGGTGTCTCCTCATTCCATTACTGCGAGTTAAGCCCACACAGCTGGCCTGATGTGGGAGGAGAGCCAGTGGCTATGTCAGAGTTTCCAACTGGGGGGCCCTGGACAGGAAGGGTGTGTCTGCACAGACTGACCTCTCAGCCTACAGGGCAGCCACATGGTACTCGGGGTATCTAGAGCCCCCAGACCATTGTATCTGTGATGAGAAGTCTTTCTTATTTATAATTTTTCTTTTTTTGAGACAGAGTTTCACTCTGCTGCCCAGGCTAGAGTGCTTTGACTTCATCATAGCTCACAGTGCCTTCAAACTCCTGGACTAAAGAGATTCTCTTGCCTCAGCCTCCTGAGTAGCTGGCACTGCAGCACCCACCACAATACCCAGCTATTTTTAGTAGGGACAGGTCTCACTCTTGCTCAGGCTGGTCTCAAACTCCTGAGGTGAAGTAGTCCACCTGCCTCGGCTTTCCAGAGTGCTAAGATTACAGGCACGAGCAACCGCGCCTGGCCAGAAGTCTTTCTTTTTATGCCAATGAGCCTGAAAAATATTACCATTTTCTATGGGTGACTGACCTGTTCTGGAAAATGCAGGAAAGCATTGCTAATGGGATGTGCTCTTGAGAAGGTTCCCATCGGACCCCATACCAGACACCACCAAATACCTCCTTGCTCGGCCTGTCCGTGTTGCCGGAGAAAGTACTCTGTACATTACAGCTTCATTCTTAAAAATGAGAAGTGTTTTAAATTGTTACCCTGCAATTATAATTTAGTAGCTCAGATTATTTTTGCAAGAACAAATTGCTAGGTGCCCATTTTAATAAGCAGAAGTTTGAAGACCTGGGAACCAGCGAGTGACTATGGACAAGTTTTCATTCCTCTGGGCCTCAGTTTCCCCATATATTAAATGAGGGGGTTGACTAGACAGTTTTAGGGTCCTTTTCAATTCTGCTCAAGCCTGTAACACCAAAACTAAATTCTCTCTACATGGGTAAAACAAGCTTACTGCTTTTACTTTGCCTCACCCTTACCCTAAAAGCAAAACCAGCCACAGACATCTCTTAGGCTGGCTTGGGAAGGGGTTTGGTGCTGTACAGAGGCCCCCAATAAATGCTGATTTGAAGAGATCAACACTCACCCCCCAAAATATGACTTCCACTGGCATTTGCCAAAGCCTAGCTAGAATCTCTTCATATACAACATAGCCAGACCCCTTCCTCCTTCCCCGAGTGGCCCAGACCTGCGATAACAGTTCAAAGAGGAGGCAGCGGACTTCCCAGCATGGTGCTGGGACGTGTCTGGATCTGTTTGTAACTCACAAAGCCACCCTAATGTGATTCTCCTGGGTCCCCCACCACCTCATTAGGCTGGCTGCTTTGTGTCAGGTTTCTCTTTCCTGAAAACATGTCGCTGTTAACACCTTACTCAGCAGCCCACAAGTGTCCCCTCGAGAGTGACAACGCCCTGCATCCTGGAATTCAAGACCCCTGTCACGTGGCTCCTGGGACCACCCTCGGGGCAGGCAGGCCTCCCGTTCCCAGCCCCTGCTCTGTCTCTGGCTCAGTCCTAAAGCCACACAAGGGAAGGCCATTGTGGGGCTGAAACTCACTTTCCATGTTGGTTATAATCACATCTTTCTTTCCTTAATGCAACCTAGTATTTTTTAATTTATATTTATTTATTTATTTAGACAGTCTCACTCTGTGGCCCCAGGTAGAGTGCCATGGTGTCATCATAGCTCAGAGCAACTTCAGACTCCTGGGATCAAGCTGTCCTCCTGCCTCAGCCTCCCAAGTAGCTGGGGCGACAGATGCCCACCAAAACGCCTGGCTAGTTTTTCCTGTTTTTAGTAGTGATGGGGTCTTGAACTCCTGAGTTCAAGCAATCCATCTGCCTCAGCCTTCCAGAGTGCTAGGATTATATGTGTGAACCATTGTGCCCGTTCTATTTTATTATTTTTAATTGATGTATAACAATTGCACCTATTTGGCAGGTACGTGGAATATGTCCATACCTGCATATAACTTGTTATGATCAAATCAGGGTAACTGGGATACCCGTCACCTCAAACACGTTCCTTGTGCTGGGAACATTGCAGAGCCTCTCTCAGTAGCTATTTTGAGACATACAACAAATTACTGTCAACTACAATTTCCAGATGGGCAACTTCATTTTGTATCATCCTTTCCCACCAGCCTCAGATCATCTTTCCTAAGTTGCTTCATGACCCCTCCCCCTCCATGGCCCTTCCCTGATACACCATGAACTTGTCCTAGGGATTCCCCTAACCTGATAATCTTATAACCTTATGAAAGAATTGGGAAGGGGCCTCCTGCATTTCTGCAGATGCATGATAAATAGAAGACAATTTTTTCTGTGGTTATGACTGTGGACCTGGGCTAAATCCCCTTGGTGATGGTCACTTGAGGGAAAAATAGGTTTCACTTAAAAAGAAATAAGCTGGCTCGAGAGAGAAAAACCAGAGGGTTCAAAACTAAAATAACTTTGAAAACATTTACTCTCTCAGATATCCAAGGGGATAACTTGGAAAAGGGCTTATGTCAAATTTATAAGTTTCCACATATATTTTAAAAGTTTACCGTATTCCTTTTATTTAAAAAACGGGTGGGGTGGGGACAAGTATTCACTCAGGAAAGCTAACTAGTGTCTGTGTTTGGCCTCAGAGAAATTCGCAGGAATGCCAAGGTATCGTCACAAACTCCTCCCACGGATCGTAACCCGTGGTCACCCCCAGCCTGGGTGGTCCCAGAGCGCTGCCCTGAACCGGTCCCCAGCGAGGGTTCCCTAGAGCAGATTAAGTCTGGTGACCGAATCAGCACACTTGAGAACCCAGGGAGAAGGCTGGAGCCAGTGAGTGACGAGCTAACGCAGCAGGGCAGAGCAGAAGGACAAACGGCCCCAAACCTTTACTTACTCATCAAAAATAGAAAGAGAAAAAAAAAAAAATACAGAGGCGAGAAAACGCACAGGTGAATGTTACGGAACCGCTGAGCAGGTGCCCTGCGGACACCGGTGGGAACGCTCCGCGTAGATTAACTTAGCTGCTATTTCAGCAACACGTGAAATGGGAAATACTGTCCGTAATTTGGAGAGTGAGGACTTTGAGGGACAAAGGGACCAAGCCGCTTACCCGGAGTCGTGTGGCTGGACCGTGAAGGCGTGTGGCCCTCAGAGGCTGGGCAGGCTCCCCTGGGCGGTCGCACTGTCACCAGTGTCCATTCCCAGCCCGGGCTCCATCTGCGTACTCAGTTCCACCTGCCATTCCCGGCTCGCCATCCCCGGGCACTGGGGCCAGGGCAGGTGGGGGGGGTGGCCCCCTTTCTAGCTCAGCTCTGGCTCCTGCTCTCGGAGATCCACACCGGGCTCCCCTCCTCCCGGGGCTGATAGTCAACTCACACTCTGAGGCCCAGCAGGGCAGACGCCCCTCCGTGAAGCGCCCAGCAGGCGTCTGCCTCACGCTGGCTCCTGGTTCCCACGTCCCACTATGTGAGATGAACGTGCCCTGCACGGCTGGGGAGGAGCCCCATCCTGGGCTGGGGGGCTGCCGACTGCCGTCGTGTCCCCATGGACGTCGTGGAGGAAAGAGGCAGCAGAGTTCCCAGGACAGAGATGCTGGTGGGGCATAGGCGCTGGGGGGGCACAGGCGCTGTCCAGGCACAGATGCTGGTGGGGCACAGGCGCTGGGGGGGGCACAGGTGCTGTCGGGGCACAGCTGCTGGTGGGGCACAGGCCCTGGGGGGCACAGCAGCTGGTGGGGCATAGGCGCTGGGGGGGCACAGGTGCTGTCGGGGCACAGGCACTGTGCCCCTCAAAACGGATTTGTTAGCGAGATCCCTGTTAGCAGGTGATGCAGGTTCCCTTCAGCTTCTGGAGAACAAGGTCTTTGTAACTCAGGGGCCTTTCCGCTGCCTTTCAGCCTCTGACATAAAGTTCAGTCAAGTATGTTTGTAAGTTAAGATCACACTGCTAGAGAAGCTGGGGAAACTTAATTCACACCAGTAATTTTCACATTCAGTAGAAGTGAACAAGCACCCCAGGCCTGAAAGTGCCATCGCTCCTGCCTGCAGGGGCCACCAGTCCGCAATAAAATAGCCCTCATCCCTTCCGCCTGTTCCAAGTTGACCTGCGTAGTGGGGCTGAAAGAGACCCACCCCCCTGTGCGGCAGGTGGCATTCCGGCTCAGCCACCCACATGCTGCTGACAAGTGTCTCCTATTCACTGAAGAAAATGAAACCAGGGTGAATTTCTCTAGATGAAGTTGGACACATTTTTAAAGACATGGTCTTCAGAGATGATGATTCTGGTTCCTGGAAAAATCAATCTGCCAGTCCTCCCATCCTAAGAATGGCTGAGGCGGGGTCAGCTCACCCGCCAGTGAAAGAGGAAACAAATAACACCCCCTATGTATTGAACTTTTCCTGTGCTGGAGACGTTAATATCTCCTATATCATGTAATCATCAGTTCTAAGGGAAGAGGCATTATTAACACAGTATTATAAATGAGATTATTACCCAGATAGGCCAATAACTTATGCAATGTCACAGGGCCTTGGAGAAAGAGACAGATTTAAAGCAGTACAGTCTGGCTCCACGCTGCAAATCCTACTGATACCACAGACCCACAGCGTGAGGATGGGAGTGGTTATTTACAAAGGAAGTCAGCGGCAGCGCCTTCCTTAACATTAAGCACGCTGGTGGCCTCTGTTCCGCTAGTTCAACAGTGTTAGGAAATAGAAGGAATCAGGGTTCAAACAATTGATCATCTTTGACATAAAGGAACTTTGTCAGGAACCCCAATTATTAAACAAGTAACGCCCAACCTCCAAGACCTCAATGAAGAGTTCAAATGTGCCTTATAAATATTCCCTTCTTTTGAGGAATATTATGATCAGAAGAGGTTATGACTATCCATAAATTTGTTTACATTCATATTCTAGGAATTTAGCCTTATGTAATAATAGGAAAAAGCTTCAACACAAGCGCCTTCACCCAAGAAATATTCATGACAACAACAAAAGATACTATCAATTTACAACCAGAAACTAGTGCACTCATGGTAGAATGCAGACAAATGTCAACCAGACTTTTAATAAACTAAATATTTATAGCATTATGTGAAAAATGTAAGACTGTTTTTACAGAGGAAGCTTAAAATGTATAATAATACATGTAACAACAGTCTGCAAGAGAAATCACCAACATTTGAACAGATGTCCTCTAAGGATGGGAAGATCACAGGTGCATTTTTCCTCCAAACACTCTTATGCACATGTTCCTTTTTGCTTTATAAGACACGGAAAAGATTAAAATTTCAATTTGCAACCACAAGCTGGTCATTCACTCCAGTCCTCCTCAAATTCCAGGGTGCACATTCTCACCTGGGAATGGTTTAAGGTGCAGATTCTGACTGAGTTTGGAGTGAAGGCTGAGATTCTGAATTTCAAACAAGCTCCCAGGTTATGTGAGTGTTGCTGGTCTGGGGACCACATCCGGAGATGGGTTTCCTGCTCAACAAACAAGCAAGAATCATTGTAGTTCCTCGTAAGTCTGGGTGTTTGCCACTAGGAAGCTTCTCCTGTAAATGCTTTCCCTAAAATCTCGAGTTGGGGAGTTCTGCTAAGTGGCTACCCAAGCCTCCCTGCTGTGCTGCCAGCTTGCTCGTTTTTTATTTTTATTATGCTCAGCTCTGCTCCGATTTTAAAGTCTACAGTCCAGCCCATGAGGTTCTCTTCTCCTGCATAACCTTCCTTTGCCCCCGTTCTGAAATTAAATTCCATTTGTTCTGCTCATGTTGGCACAAAAATTGTCTCAAGTTAGTTTAATAAAACCATCACTAAAACAATTTTCTTGAGTAGTGTAATTATAGAGCTAGTAATTAGACTCCTCACTAAATGAATAGCATAGTTAGATTACATTTAGACAAGCGCCACACACCCCTTATTCTCCCCTTGAATGCAATCCTGTTTGTTTGCAGGAAAGGCGTTCTAGATGGGAACGGTAAGACCACCATGTATACTTTTGTAAGATTACATCACTTCTGCAGCTAGGTCGATTTTGCACAGGCCACGTTACCCCGTATGTCACCTATGGTGAGGGAGGGATGGGGGAGGCTGGAAGAGCTTCTGCAGCACGTGCCCCTGTGGTGAGAGAGTCCTAGAGTCTCCGGAGCTGAGGAGGGAAGTCACCAGAGTCTGAGGTGGGTCTCTTCCAGCATACAGCCGGAGGGCATTGTCACACCATGAAGGTGCCCGTTTGAGGCACCCGTTATCTCCTCCGCAGAGTCCCACCTGTGGCCGTGTCAAAACACATACCGCAGACAGCCCCAGGGGCTCCTTGAGTCGGCGTCTCTCGTGGGAGCCTGAACGTGGGGAGGGCCCACAGGGAAAAGTGTGAAGATTCACATCGCATGGGTTTTCACGTTTTTGATGTTATCCTGAATATGTTTTTTGTATGTGTGGATATGTACATGTGTGTATATCTCAAGCTGGACATGCATAAAATTGCCAAATTCTAATATGAGACATTTAAAAGACCAAATTAATAGAAAATCATACCTCCCCGAAATTTCACACTACACAAAATTTCACTCTATAGCCAAAAACTGCCCAATTTTATTTTCTGCTAAAGATAATATGACTTTGACCTGTTTCAGGCTTTCCAAAGCATAGACCACTCCTAATGGTTAATAGACACTGGGCATCTAACACTGTGTGACATGTTTCAATGTGTCCATAATTTTTCCAGTAACCCCCTGTTTCATAAATGGGAAACTGAGGCTCAGAGAGGGTTGTAATTTGCTCAAGTTGGACCAGCTAATAAAGCCCAGCTGAGATTGCAACTCGTGCTTTCTTTTTTTTTTTAATTTTTATTAAATCATAATTGTGTACATTGGTGCAATTATGGGGCACAATGTGCTGACTTCATATTCAATCTGAAATATTTTCATTGAACTATTTAACATAGCCTTTATGACCTTTTAATCACTATATGAAGACATTTATATTCTACACTTAGTAATTTTCACTTGTACCCTTGTAAGATGCACCGTAAGTGTGATCCCACCAATTACCCTCCCTCCACCCATGCTCCCCTCTCCCTTCCCCTCCGTTCCCCCCTCCCCATTTCTTGTGCTATAATTGGGTTATAGCCTTCATATGAAAGCTATAGATTAGCTTCATAGTAGGGTTGAGTACATTGGATACTTTTTCTTCCATTCTTGAGATACTTTGCTAAGAAGAATATGTTCCAGCTCCATCCATGTAAACACAAAGAGGTAAAGTCTCCATCTTTCTTTAAGGCTGCATAGTATTCCATGGTATACATGTACCACAATTTATTAATCCATTCGTGGGTCGATGGGAATTTGGGCTTCTTCAACGTCTTAGAAATTATGAATTGGGCTGCAATAAACATTCTGGTACAAATATCTTTATTATGATGTGATTTTTGGTCTTCAGGATATATACCCAATAAAGGAATTAAAGGATCGAATGGCAGATCTATTTTTAGATCTCTAAGTATTCTCCA
>CAUYRH010013819.1:0-27457 GCA_963574655.1 Perodicticus potto
CTTCCATCAGGCTGGTTACAAAGTAGAAGTGGACTTTTGCTATTACCTGCCTCAAGCCAATGGAAAATACTTAAAAGTTTGCATCAGTCTTTTCATTTTGGTACTGAAAGTACCTATCAAATGGCTAAAGCTCTCTTTAATGAAAAAACTTATTTAAAACCATAAAACAGATAACCAGGACTTGTGAGGTATGTCAAAGAAACAATATGTTAAATCACCATCTACCCCCCCCCCCCACCCCAGGTATACAGAGACAAGGTAAATATCCAGGTGAAGATTGGCAAATGGATTTCACTCATCTCCCTAAGGTACATGGTATACAATATTTACAGGTATTTGTGGATTCTTGTACTAATTGGGTTGAAGCATTCCCTTGCAGGACAGAAAAGGCCCAGGAAGTTGTAAAGGCTTTAGTACATGAGATAATTCCCAGGTTTGGACTCCCTCAGAGTCTGCAAAGTGATAATGGGCCAGCCTTCAGGGCAGCTGTTACACAGGGAATATCTAAAGCCTTAGGCATAAAATGTCATCTACACTGCTCTTGGAGGCCCCTATCCTCTGGGAAAGTAGAAAAAATGAATGATAAAATCAAAGGACAGTTATTAAAGCTAACTCAAGAAACTCATCACCCTTGGGCTAAATTGCTTTCCATTGTTCTCCTTAGAATGAGAAATTTACCTCAGAAACTCGGTTGCAGCCCATTTGAACTATTATATGGAAGACCCTTTTAAAACTAACAATTTATTATAGATCAAGAAACTACAGAATTAGTAAAACATATTACTTCTTTAGCTAAATTTCAATAAATCCTTCAAAATCTCCCAACTATATTTTCACATTCAGCACTAAAGGAGCTTTTGTCTCCTGAAAATCTAGTCATGATCAAAACTCTTCTCTCTAATTCACCTTACATAACCAACTTGGGAAGGTCCCTTTTCTGTTATCTTGTCTTCTTCTACAGCTTTTAAAGTTATGGGAATAGATTCCTGGATACATCATTCACAAGTAAATTCCTGGAACCCACCACCTTTTACAGAAGCAGACCATGAAGAGAATCAACCACAGTCCACCTACACTTGTGAGCCCAAAGACATTTAAAGTTATTGTTTAGGAGACAGCAAGAAAAGTGTTAATATAGTTTCCTTTTAAACATTGTCTTTGTTCTTCTAACCTGTGTAATTAACCCCCTTCTCTCACTGTTCTACCCTTGCCTTTTAATATGCTAATCAGATTTGTGTCTTCCAGAAATGTCATCAAGGCACACACAGTAAAGATGGTTCCAGTCCAAGACCTGATTCTATCATGAACCCTTGGATCACTCTCCCTTCAGAGAAACACTAACTGACCACTTAAATCATTGCCCGACTCAGCAGGAAGCAGTTAGATTGAGTCTTCATCCCTTTTCCCTAACAGCAGTTAGAGTTTCTACTCAGAGAGGGAGAGTTGATACAGGACAAGTGGCATCCCAGCCAGCTTGTGGAACTCGGGGGTGAGGGGGTGGGGAGCAGACCAGCTGCCTCTGCCTTGGCAGTGTTTATGTGGTGGCAGGGAGCAGAGGAACCAGCAGGGTGGAGGGTAGGCAGGGGGGCCCTGTAGGAGGCTCCAGTAGCCAGAGGGGCCAGACAACTGCTGGGGAAACACCAGAACCTATGGCTGAACAGGGAACCCCCATTTTCTAGGCCTGGCCTAGGCCTGAGAATCAAAGTCATTGTAGCCATTCATTCACATCCCAGACGTGCTGTTCTAGACATGCTGTCCCAGACACGCTAAATGTAACTACAGAGTGTCCCAGATATGTCACGGAGGGTCCCAGACACACTCAATGTAACTACAGAAGGGCCCATAAGACTACATATACCCCTAGACAAAGAGGCCGCAGAGACAGAGAGGGAGAGAGAGCACTTTTCTCTCCTGACTCGAGGTTTCCCACTCTACCAGGAGCTCTGATGTTTTTGTATGCTTTTCTGTCAATAAATCCTGTCTTCCCACTGATCTGTGGTCTGCAGATTTATTCTTCAAATTACTGAGACCAAGAACCTACTGAAGACAAAATTCCAGCATCAAAATCACCATCTCTTTATGACTGAATAGTGTTCCATGGTATATATATACCACAGATTGTTAATCCATTCCTGAGTTGATGTTCATTTAGTTTGTTTCCACATCCTGGCAATTGTAAATTGAGCTGCAATAAACAATCTAGTGCAAATGTTTGTATTCTTAAAAGAAATGTTATTTTGGTAAAATTAGGGAGCATGGCTATTAAAAAGTATGCATCAAGCTTCAAGTTTCAGCTGTGCAAATAAGATAATGAGGAAAAAGCTGTGCCTTAGTGACATTTCCCGCATGAGAGGCAGGAAAGAACTGGAGTAGGATTCAGAGTCATCTATTCCGTAGATATGACAGATATCACATTCTAGGAGTTCAGGGAGACTTATAGGACCAAGCAGTGTTGAGATGTTCTGGGCATCATATCAGTTCATTCCGCCAGAATGAACACATACTGTGAATGTATAGGGCTTTCTATTTGAACCCATCAGCATGGAGCCTAAGAGATGGCAGAACTCATTTGTATGGTATTTCTCACGAATTTGTAACAGTTGTGGCCCCAGACCCTTCCTACAACAAAAGATCTCAAGTCAGAACACCAAAGAGGGTAGGATCAGGCTAAAAACTCATCTAGCTCCTATTGTTTCAGGGGGGGGGAAATTAAGTCATGGATTGAGAAAGATGAAAGGGAGTCCAAGGGCCATCTATTTTAACCTCTTTGTTTTGGAGAAAGTGGGGTCTGGAAATACCAAGTAACTAGCCCAACATCACAAACACTACCAATTAATGATGAGGCTGAAGTGTTACCTGTCATGGTGTAAAGAACTAAATTCAGAATACCATCTTCTTCCTATTCACCACAACCCTTATTTTGTAGATTGTTTTAACTGTAAGCCATTCTGCATTTGGGCTGTCTTCCCCAAAACTTCAGAAGCCAGACCTGCACACAGCTAAAGATAGCTACCTCCTGGCTGGGCCTCAGGGCCTCTGCTCATCAGCTTTGTAGGCCCAGAGACTCCACTCTCAGATAGCAAGGGCTGCACCCCTCTGCCCCACCAGCCCTGTGCAGGAGGTACTATATAACCCAGACGTTAAACTCAAGCTCCCCACGTGCTTTTTTATCACAGCAAGATATCAAGACTCCATACCTCCTGAAACTCACACCACATCACTTTCCACTATGTCAGGGTGACCTTCAGAGGCAGAAGATGTGATCAGGAAATAAACTTCCCAATGTTAAAACTAGAGGGACCCTAACAGAACCCTCATGTTTACAGATGCAACAAGTTAATGAAGGAGAAGTTCCTGGCTGCCGTCATGCAGCTGTCTATAATCAGAGAACAGGGCCTGGGATATCATGTCTACTCCTGGAGCAGAACTTTACTCCCCCTCTCTGTCCTGCTGCCTCCTTTGCAAATCATTTTGATTATATGCTACTCCACCTAAGGACCACAGCCCTGAAATGTTCAACTGTAAATCAGACTTCTATAATCCAAATACTATTTTCCCATTGACATCCATGATGAAATAGCAAATGTTATCTATCCTCCTAGCAGATTTAGTGGAGTTAAAAGGTAGCAGAAATTGGCTGACAAGATATAGTAATATTCAGAATAACCACAAACTACTGACAAGGACAACATAGGAATGCTACTTTCATGTTGATTACTTTTTATTATTAGAAAGTCTGAAAGTCTTAATTTATTAAGACTTCAGTGGCATTAAATAAAGATGAACCTATTTATGTTCCTTGCCATGTTTTAAAAGACTTATCCAATTAATATTTATGAATGTGTGGATACCAGTCAGTGCTCCAAGGATGCAAAAGTGATCAAAACAGCTCTAAGAAGCCACTACCCATATGCAATCATATGTCCATACATTCTAGAAGGAATCACATATTTGGAAGACAGAGTTGCATCCACTGTGGAAAAACAGCCAGACAACAAAAGTCTAGAAAAAGCTGTTGTTTTCACTCTGACCACCCAGGACAGAGTGGCAAGTGACTGGAGCCTTGGAAAGTACGGCTGACACACTGTAGCTTTATTTTATAAAAAATCAAAGCCACTGTCCCAGCTACTCGGGAGGCTGAGGCAAGAAAATCGCCTAAGCCCAGGAGTTGGAGGTTGCTGTGAGCTGTGTGACGCCACGGCACTCTACTGAGGGTGATAAAGTGAGACTGTCTCTACAAAAAAAAAACAAAGCCACTAATAAGAAACTACCATGCAAATGGAGTCCCCCTCCCAGATTAGGTCGTAAAAAAGGGAAACTCTGCTTCTGTGCGCTCATCGGGTAGGCAGCACATGGGTACTAAGTGCTGGATTGACAAGACACCATCTCCAGCAGACGCTGGGACAAGCACCACATCTGATAAGGACCACAGGGACAGGAGCAGATCAGACACAGGCAGGGCAGGGAGGCACCATCAGATGGAAAACCCATACAAGGCCTATCGGTGCTAGTCCTAGAGGAGCCCCAGGGGAGATACGAGGGGAGTCTCCGAGAGCAGCAGGGCTGTGAGCCCCAGATGGAAACAGCCCAGGGATGGGAGCAGGAGGTCGAAGAAAAGAAGCGGCCTGGAGGTCGGGGAGGTCTCAGAAGACATTTGAGGCACTAAGAGGGAATGACACAGCTTTCCCCTGTTGCTCAGCGCAGAGCAGACTAAAGTCAGCCAAGCAACTAAGAAAAGAGACATCTATGATGCACTTTGGAAATGTCACAGGGCCCAGTGTGGGCTGTGAGGTTTGGGGAGGCAGGTGCACGCAGCTCTCTGTCCCTGTGCTCTTTTCTCATTTCACACGGGCTCTTCGGGAAACAGGAGCCAAATATTTTGTCAAATCCAACAGACGTACTGCCTGTCTCCCTTGAGATGCCCTGTCCTCCCGTCTGTGAGAACAGCCTTGCTTCCAGCCGGCAGAGCCTCATGGTGGTGTCCCAGGGAAAGGCTCAGTGTGCAGAGTAGCTGCCAGACAGTGGGAACTGTCAGAAGAGGGCAAACTTGTTCTACAAGTCCAGGCCCTGTGCCCTATCCCTGCCCCCATGGAACACAGGCCCCTCCAGCCTCCTCTTCTCGGGACTTGACACCCAGCATGGAACTGGGGACTTGGGAAGCAGAGAGGGAGGAGTGTGTCAACGGCTTGTCATTGTCTGGATCTTCCTCCAGCCCAGCACCAGCCTGTCACCTGCAGCCCCTCTGGCAGTCACTGTCCCTCCCTCCACAGCTGTGGACAGAACCAGCCACTAACTGTCCGAGGTTCCGACAGTCCTGTCCAGCAACTGCTCCCAGCAACTGCCACTGACTCCCAACCCCACCTTGGCATCCCGTGGGGTCCAGGATCTCCTCAGCTCCCCTGTCACCTTTATTTTTCTTCTTCCCCTTCTGGATGTCTCCACCTTAACCAGAGCCCTGTTCTCTCACACTTTGTAAATGGTGCCACGGGGAGCAGCAACTGATACAGAGCTTTCTCAAGCTGTTTTCAGTATCCCAGCCTACTTAAATACTTATGTCAAAAGCAGCTCAGAATCACAATAATTCTCTTAGGAAGAATACCCTCCCATCCTGCACAGGCTCATCCAACTACCTGTAAGATTTGTCTAAAGCCTAGTCCTGGGTTTGCCTGTCCCTCCTAGCTCAGCAGTAAGGTTGGGACATCTGGACTCAAAAGCCAGAAAACTTCATTTCAAGTGTTGCACAGCCAGGACTGTGGTCAGGGTCTGCCCCGATGGTCACTCTCTTTAGCCGGGTACAGCAGGGCCTCTGCTGCCCTGGGCCCTCTTGTTCTTCCATAAATCATTTCATTCTTCATCTAGATACCAACCCTACTCCTCTTCATGCCAAATTTCTTGAAACTTTGCTTAGTTTATTTTCCTTTTCCTTGAATTCCTCCTGACCACTCTTCAGTCTGTGACATTCTGGGTTCTCCTACCACAATTCATGCAAAACTGTTTTCTGAGGACGATTACAGTGAGCTGATAATTGCCAGAAGCTATGAACACAATTTACCCTCCCCTTGGGGTACACCTCTGGGGAAGCTCCTTCTGTCAAGTACTTTATTTTAAAACTCTGTTTGAGCTCTTGGTCAAGCTTTCTGTTACGTGATGGGGTTGCCAAGATGGATCTAGACCCTGTCACTTCAGGGAAGCCAGAGTCAGGCTGAGGACAGAGGCTGAACTCTCTGACGGACACGGAGGAGGTTGCACAGTTTTCTCAAGAACAGGTGCTTGAATTGAATCCGAAAGGATGAAGAGGGGGTCTACCCACACAAAGGAAATGTGAAAGGCAAACATGGGGGCTTTATTTGTCCAGACAGTGGGTTGTCTCCAGACCCCGAGGCCCGGACCACAGAGGGCTTTAGAAAGAAAGCCAACATCAGGAAAGCTCCCACCGTCCCTCCTCTCTGCTCCCCTCTGAGCAGTCTTTACATTCTTTTCTCTCTGCAGATAGACCTCCCTGATGCCCTCTGGGCTAAAGCACAGCTCCAGAATTTGTGTGCCTTTTGCTCACCAAAACAGGCATCAGTGACTTTCTTAACACTGTTTTCTATCAAAAATGGCTTATTCACAGTTAAGGTCCTTTAAGCCCATTAAGTATGCCCAGAGGACAGAGTCACACAGTGCAGATGGGTGAGCCGGAGCCCCCGTGTGTACAGGGCATCCTCTTCAGCCAGGCCAGCAGTCACCTGAGCCCCCTTTGTGTACATTTGAGGGGGGTAAACGTGGCTGCCACTGCCTGGTGTTTGAGTTGAGCCATGCTACTCCTGTAGTAAACTCTGTCTCTGAACTGACAGGGGAAAGCTCCCACCTGCTTCAGCCTCTGCTTTTGAGTCTTCTTGGCCAGCAGGCACCACTGGGAATCACATGGTAGGAATGAGTTGAAAGTGTTTGCAGTTCTGGGGTCTCAGCCCTTTCTGACCTCCTCCTGGATGTTTGGCTAAATGCCTGGGACAGTCCCTTGTCTGGCGGTGCTGCCATTTTTAGGACAGGGAGGTTCCCAAGATCCTCTTCACATTGTTTCCCCTACACATGGCTTCTACAAGCAAAGGGTGTTATTGCCCAAGGTGATTTCTGTATCTCCCTTTTGTTCAGATCCTAATGCAGACACTATATCTCTAAATTGTTGTTTATGATAACATTTGTACTGTGAATTATAAGTACATGTACAAGTCTATTACCATTCATTTTGATTTAAATGAAATAAAATTAATAGCAGAAAATAATTTCAGGATTGAAGTAGTTTCAGAAAGATAAAGTTGGTAGTAGGAAGAAAAATGACAAAAGAAGAATATTTAGAAGAAATGCATGTTATATATAGATCTCCACACATGAATTAGAGTTCCAATAACAGCATTTAAGCATGGAAACATTTCCAGAGATATTCACTAACTTACCATTTCTGTTATTTTTGTGCACAAAAGTAAAATTGATATTATTTTTTTGCTGTTATAGAATATTTTCATTTTTTTTTTTTTTTTTTTTTAGAGACAGAGTCTCACTTTATTGCCCTAGGTAGAGTGCTGTGGCGTCACACAGCTCACAGCAACCTCCTATAGAATATTTTCAATAACACTAATTCCAATTTCCTTCTTTACAGTTGCTGGATTTTCTGTTCCTTCCTACTAAAAAACAAAACCCCAACTTCAGAACACATTGTATTTATGGCATTAACTCATCCCCTTGGTCAGTAAGACAATAAATATTTAGTGTGTCCATCAATCATGGGCAGTATTCTCAGAGGAACCGAACATGTAAAGAGAAGGCACATTCTACCCTATTTTAAAGTGGGGGTAAAGGTGAAAACAAGAATGGAAAAGGACAATTCACTAGCTCTAAAATTAAAGTGAATGAAGAACAATAAGGGCACAATGCAGGGAACAGTCAGTTCTACCTGGGAAAGTCAGGAAATGCTACAGAGATAGGACCAGATTGTGAAAGACAACGCGTGAGGGTGTGCAGGGTCTCTAGGCAGGGCAGTGTGAGCAACATAAAGAGGCATGAAACAGGACACCAGGTGAAGGGTAGAATAGGAATGTGGAAAAACTGGAACACAGTTACGGGGAGTGAGGTGGAGAGAGAAAAGGGGAGAATAAGGGCTGACCAGACTGTACCATCCCGCAACATGCACTTTCCCCTTCATGTAATGGGGATCTGCTCAATAAGCAGATGGCTTAGATCATAATAAATATATTTTAGAAAGGTCACCCTAGCAGCAAAGTGAAGATAAACGAGCTGGGGTGGGGGAGGTGACTAGAAAAGAGAGTTTCAAAGTCATAAGTCAGGGTGATTTACAGTAGTAAGATATGGAAATTAGTAAGCAGGTGGTAAACAGAGCACTTGGCGAATGACCGGACTAGCTCGAGGTAGGACCGTTCCCACTTCCCTGTTTCCTGGCTATGTTCTAGATGTTATTTACTAGGGCAGAAAAGCCAGATGACAGAGAAGATTATAAAAAGTCAGGAAGAAGTCAGATGAGGGCCAAGGATATCTTCATTGGTGACGTATCGAATTTCAGGCCCCTGAGGGTGTAGAAGACAATTCTGGATATATACATTGGGAGTAGGATTAGATAACCTTACTTAGAAAAAGTTATATGAGGTTAAGAAGATTGTGCTTAATTCTAAACTAGTAGAATTAACGCAAACCTACAAAGAATTCTGAAGTTTTGAAAATGAAAACAAGAGGAGGCAACAAATACAAGATTCAGTTTGGGGCTGCACCTGTGGCTCAAAGGAGTAGGGCGCCAGCCTCATATGCTTGGAGGTGGCAGGTTCAAACCCAGCCCCAGCCAAAAAACTATAAAAAATAAAATAAGATCCAGTTTGTCAGTTAAATATTTTAATATCTGTTTTGAAAATATAAAATATACTTTTAATACATTTAAACATTTATTTCTGGAACATCGTTGGCATATTTATTTTTAAATTGCATACAATTATTTAATTCTAAAGCACTGGTTCAAGACACTGCAAGGAGACTCTTTTGTAAAAATTAATCTTAAAAGTTTTAGACTGTGGAAGAGATGCATCTCCATTTGTGTGATTACAGCACTGAGGCATTCCTATATACTTCCATAATTTAAGAAACATAAAACCCTAAGTTAAATATCATCTGGGTTTTTTTTATACCCCTGTAAGCAACATACTAATAGCTCTTAATTACTTACCTTTACACCATACAGGATCTTAGGTAAGAAATTGGATAGTGTATCTAGCATAAAGAAAATAAGGCATATGGTTATTGAAGTTGAAGATTAAAAGTCTTCAAATACATCTACAATTGAACAAAAGACAACAGCCTTAAGAATAACAAGTACCAAATTAGACAAATTAAGCATAACGTTCACCATGACTCCATGGTCTAACACAAAGTAAACAGGTTGTGGGGTCACTCAGATGTAGACTCTACCTCCATTCTGTCATTTTGTAACCTGTTTCTTCATGGGGGGAGGATTATGAGAGATCGTACAGATGTCATCAAAAAATTACTGCCTTCACTTCTCGTTCACTATTATAAAAACACTATGATATCCAATAGCATCTTAACACAAATAACTTAGAACAAAAATTTTCCCAGGTAGTTACAAGTATCACTGACATAACTAACATTAAAAACTTAAATTAATTACATTATATTTTTAAATGTATCTGCATGATTTACATTTGTATTAATCATCTCCTGTCCAGAAAGACGTGGGAGTTTAGTTTTTTACCAGTACCTTATTTAAATTGGCTGACACTTCAAGTAGTATAAGTTGTTTCTATTATGTTTGACACTCTAGTCCTTATAAGAAAGGCATAAATAAGCAAGAACAAACCCTGTTGGGTAAGGACTGATGAGTAAGAGGCACACATACCTTACTACTACATAGAAAGTTGTACTAAATATGGAGATAGAGAGGAACTGAAAGGAAAGACACTGAAGAAATGCATTCTGCAAGAAAAATAGAGTCAAAGGTCATTATTTCCAAAGTTGGGGGAGGAGGAATAAACATGCAAACAAAAAAAAAAGTGACATGACCGATCAATTACAAATTTAAGGAAAAGAAGGAAACACATTCAGAAAAATAAGATGTATAACGAAGACTTGTATTCATAGTATATCCATAAAAATACTGATTAATATTTATAGTTACTTTTTCTCTCCATAGAGTTTCGTTTCATTGCTTTAAAACAAGACACTTAATTGGTTAAAGATGGTCATCTTCCACTACCTGAAAGCTGAAACCTTATTACCTACAGAGAGAGAAAAATGAAAACAGAAATGTTCCATCAATTTCTACCTGGAAGAATTCTAAAGAGAAAGCTATAGCTTTTAAAGATATCTATTAATATCTTGACAAGCTATCACTGGAAAGAATCATAGAGGGGATACAGAGAAAACAGTTGATGAGAAATATCTGTCATCAGGTTGTTTCTTTCTGAAGAGAGTGTTCCAGACTAAAAGGCACACCCCAGGTACAATTCTAAGGGATAAGAATTGCCTTTACTTATTATGCCTTTACTTATTATACCTTAGACTCATACCTTGGGTGTGCCATAAATGCTCCAAGGTGCCCTATGAACTGAATAGAATAGTCAATACACACCATTATAAAAACTCAAAAGTGAAACTTCACAGTTTTGCTTTTCCATTCCTGAGTTACTTTTCTAAAGAGGATGTTCTCCAGCTCTATCCAGGTTAATACAAAAGATGTAATGTACTCTCAATACTAATATGAAGCCAGTAGACAAACTAAATATATGCACACATACATAAGAGAAACACTTAATTTAATTCAAGTTTTGGGGAGTGAGAAGGGTGGAGAGAAGAGGAGAGGGGAGGAGGGAGGGGGATAGGTGTGCTTCCACCTAATGGGCACAATGTGAGGGTACACAGCACACCTACTGGTGGAGGGGCACAACTACAACAGGGACCTTATCTAACAAATGCAGAAATTGAATTTTTTAAAAAATCAATTTTTAAAAAAGCAACAGTTCTCATGAAAGAGTAGCAGAGGGAAAATACAAAGC
This sequence comes from Perodicticus potto, assembly GCA_963574655.1. NCBI lineage: Eukaryota > Metazoa > Chordata > Mammalia > Primates > Lorisidae > Perodicticus > Perodicticus potto. The sequence goes on from CAUYRH010013819.1 coordinate 11,055, forward strand.
TACTGATAACAAATAACATGATGACCAGAACAGTATCTCGCTTATCAATGGTAACACTTCATGTAACTCCCCCAAATGTCCCATTTAAATGATACAGACTCAAGGAATAGATTAAAACACCACAAAACAAACAACCCCCCCCACACACACAACCCAAATTCAAATACCTGCTGTCTCCAAGAAACCCATTTAACTCATTAAGAGTCTCGCAAACTGAAGGTAAAGTGGTTTGAGGAGAAAACATTTCATGGGAGTGGAAACCCAACTCCAACAGGAGTAGCTCTTATTGCATCAAGATAAAACAGACTTCAAAGTTGGGGAAGGAGGCATCAACCTTCCCAGAATAATTTACTGGCTGGGGGACCCTCCTGAGCTCACAGAGCCCTGGAGCGAGTTATACTAAAGCTGCCAGCAGAATCCTGTTATCTAGTCACCAGAGATTTTTCAACTCTTTGATTTGAAGTTGGTACTGGCTGGGACAATTGATTGGGACCTTTTCGACTGGCCCAATCACCCGAGGACTTTCCAACGTGGTACACTGGGTATGTGGTAGTGGGAAGGTTTGATTTTCCTTTTTCAATTACTGTCTGTGGGGGGTGTGGTGACCTAACTGCTGGTATTTATCCACAGCTCAGATTTCAACACATAGTAACCGATTCTCTAGGGTAAGACAGAGACCAGCTGAAAATAAGACAGAGCCACTTAACCCCGCCACATCAAGAAGGCCCCCAGTTTCGCATGCAGTAGCAAAGTAAGGGTTGGCAAAACTCTAGGGGAAAAGGTACAAACACCAGTCCCAACTTACAGGCAAAGGACTGGTCAATCACTACTCCCAGAACCCCTAACCCAACTTATCCTTACCGACTCATCCAGCCAAACGGTGCAAAATAAATATGGGGCGGAATCAGTGGAAAACCTATGGAAACATGAACAACCAGAGTAGATCAGTAGATCAACCCCCCCACCAAGGGACAATTTGGCGGACACAAATGATGATCCTATGCATAAACAGATGGTTGAGATGTCAGAAATCGAATTCAGAATTTGGATTGCAAACAAGATCAATAAAATAGAGGAAAAATTGGAATTAGAAATTCTGGGAGCATTTCAAAAATTGTCTTAAGAAGTGAAGGAATTCAAAGACCAAATGATCAAAGATTTTGACACATTGAGAGAAGAAGTTGCAGCCCTTAAAGATCTGAGAAACAAAGTAGAATTCCTCGTAACAGAATGGAGCAAGCAGAAGAAAGGATTTCTGACATGGAAGACAAAGCTTTTGAATGCTTCCAAACCTACAAAGAGGTAGAAAAATGGAAGGCAAAGATGGATCATTCTCTCAGACAGCTCTGGGATAACTCAAAGAAAACCAACATTTGTCTCATAGGGATACCTGAAAATGACAAAGTGGCGTCACAAGGCCCAGAGTCTCTTCTTCATGAGATTATGAAAGAGAACTTTCCAGACATGCCAAGAGATTCTGAAATTCAGATAGCAGTTTCAGAACCCCAGCACGACTCAACCTGAATAAGACATCCCTGAGGCACATCATAATTAAGTTCACTAAAGTTAATATGAAAGAGAAAATTCTGAAAGCAACCAGATGCAAGAAATCTATTACCTACAAGGGGAATAATATTAGAATAACTGCAGATCTCTCTGATCAAACCTTTCAAGCTAGAAAAGAATGGGCATCTAAAACAAAAGAACTCCTAAAACAAAAGAACTTTCAACCCAGGATCCTGTACCCAGCTAAACTAAGTTTCATTTACGATGGGGAAATTAAATACTTTAATGACATCCACATGATGAAGAAATTTGCTATAATTAAACCAGCTCTCCCGGATATTCCCAAACCTATCCTCCATTATAACCAGTGTAATCCTCCACCATAAAAGTTTTCTACCCAGAAACTTCTTACCAAATTCAAACTTTCACAGTGATGAAAGGATTAAAAATGTCCACTAGATTTTCTACAGATTTATCAATATGTTCTATTAATGTGAATGGCTTAAATTGTCCTCTAAAGAGTCATAGGTTGGCTGAGTGGATACGAAAACTCAGGCCAGATATCTGCTGCATATAAAAATCTCACTGTGCCTTAAAAGATAAATTTAGACTCAAGGTGAAAGGATGGTCATCTATATTCCAGGCAAATGGAAAACAGAAAAAATCAGATGTTGCAATCTTATTCACAGATACAATAGGCTTTAAACCAATGAAAATAAGGAAGGATAAAGATGGTCAATTCATATTTGTTAAAGGTAATACTCAATATGAGATTTCAATTATTAATATTTATGCACCCAACCAGAATGCACCTCAATTTATAAGAAAAACTACAATAGACACAAGTAACTTGATTCCCTCCAGCTCTATAGTAGTTAGAGATTTTAATACTCCTTTAGCAGTGTTGGATAGATCCTCCAGTAAGAAGCTAAGTAAAGAAATTTTAGATTTAAACTTAACCATTCAATAACTGGATTTTAACAGACATCTACAGAACATTTCACCTAATAAAATGGAATACACATTCTTCTCATCGGCCCATGGAATATACTCCAAAATTGATCACATCTTAGGTCACAAGTCTAACCTCAGCAAATTTAAAAGAATAGAAATTATTCCTTGCACCTTCTCAGACCACCATGGAATAAAAGTTGAACTCAATAATAACAGAAATCTGCATACTCAAACAAAAACATGGAAGCTAAATAACCTTATGCTGAATGATAGAAGGGTCATGGACGAGATTAAGAAGGAAATCACCAAATTCTTGGAACAAAATGACAATGAAGATATGAATTATCAGAACCTCTGGGATACTGCAAAGGCAGTCCTAAGAGGGAAATTTATAGCACTGCAAGCCTTCCTCAATAGAATGGAAAGAGAGGAAGTTAACAACTTAATGGGACACCTCAAGCAACTGGAAAAGGAAGAACATTCCAACCCCAACCCCAGCAGAAGAAAAGAAATAGCCAAAAATCAGGGCAGAATTAAATGAAATTGAAAACAAAAGAATTATACAACAGATCAATAAATCAAAAAGTTGGTTCTTTGAAAAGGTCAATAAAATAGAAAACCTTTGGCTAACCTAATCAGGAAAAAAAAAGAGTAAAATCTCTAATTTCATCGATCAGAAATGGTAAAAATGAAATAACAACAAACCCCTTAGAAATTCAAAAAATTCTTAACGAATATTACAAGAAACTTTACTCTCAGAAATATGAAAATCTGAAGGAAATTGACCAATACTTGGATTGGTACACCACCTTCCTAAACTTACCCAGAATGAAGTGGAAATGTTGAACAGGCCAATATCAAGTTCTGAAATAGCATCAACTATACAAAATCTCCCTAGAAAGAAAAGCCCGGGACCAGATGGCTTCACGTCAGAATTCTACCAAACCTTTAAAGAGGAACTAGTACCTATATTACTCAACCTTTTCCAAAATATAGAAAAAGATGGAATACTATTCAACACATTCTATGAAGTGAATATCACCTTGATCCCTAAACCAGGAAAAGAACCAACAAGAAAAGAAAACTACAGACCAATATCACTAATGAATATTGATGCAAAAATATTCAAAAAGATACTAACAAACAGAATCCAGCAACACATCAAAAAAATTATACACCACGACCAAGTGGGCTTTATCCCAGGATCTCAAGGCTGGTTCAATATACATAAATCCATAAATGTAATTCAGCACATAAACAAATTAAAAAATAAAGACCACATGATTCTCTCAATTGATGCAGAAACATTTTTGATAATATTGTGATGGGCCCTTGTAGTCCCAGCTACTTGGGAGGCTGAGGCAAGAGAATCTCTTAAGCCCAAGAGTTGGAGGTTGCTGTGAGCTGTGACACCATAACACTCTACCAAGGGTGACAAAGTGAGACTCTGTCTCAAATAAAATTAAAAAAAAAAAAGAATTTTGGTCTACACAGTAACAAAACAGCCTATTAATTTGATCAGTTTAGAAAGACAGGTCATCTATGGCCACACCACCCTGAACGCGCCCGATCTTGTCTGATCTCGGAAGCTAAGCAGGGTCGGGTCTGGTTAGTACTTGGATGGGAGAAAGACAGGTCAGTTCTGTAGGAGGGAAGGAAATTGGCTAAGAAAAAGTCATCAAATTGATGTTACTAGTATTACATTATGGCTAGAATTTTTATTTGATTGGACTTATTCAAACATTTAAAAGCTTCAGTGAAAATAATATTGCTAGTCTATTTTTATTTTTTTTCAGAAAGAAAAATGAAGCAAGTCATCATGCACAAAAATAGCCCATTGGGAAGTGACATACTTGTGAGTAGAGCTCAAGTGGTCTACCAGTTCTCTGTATTCAAGCCCCATGATTCACCCATGGAAATCATTGCCTTTTAAATTATTTGAATGACACCTCCATAGACACACAACACTGAACTCTTACAGTCCTTTAAAAAGATTAACCATTGGTGGCTCGGTGCCTGTGGCTAAGCGGGCTAAGGCGCCAGCCACATACACCTGACCTGGTGGGTTCAAATCCAGTCCAGCCCGCCAAACAACAAAGAAGGGTGCAACCAAAAAAATGGCCGGGCATTGTGGCGGGCTCCTGCAGTCCCAGCTACTTGGGAGGCGGAGGCAAGAGACTCACTTGAGCCCAGGAATTGGAGGTTGCTGTGAGCTGTGATGCCATGGCACTCTATCCATGGTGAAAGCTTGAGGCTCTGTCTCAAAAAAAAAAAAAAAAAGGATTAACCATTGGAAAGGAATTAGGGAAGGGACTGCATTTATTTCTAACAATCAAGGTACTTTCCTTTCCATTACTTGCATGTCCACCTAGGGAATGTGTAAGGGATTATCTTGTTCAACAGATGCTATCAACTGCAATGTACACATTATGCTGAGTTTGAAGGGGTACCAGGCTTAAAGGGCAGGAATGTACAAATAAAGACACAAAGGTGCTCAAATAAAAAGAATCAAAGTATATCCAAAGTGGAAAACAAAACACTAAAGTCCTTCTTAAATTCAGTTTTGTGAACTAAGCAATAAAATAAAACAATGTAACCATGCAAAAAGCTTACACAGCTGTGGGAAAAATCAGGGGCAAGAAATTGCTCCAAAGCCATTGGGAAAAAAAATTAAAATTAAAAAAAATAAATACATCAAGATATGAAAACACTGACAAGTGGATTTCCTTCACATATTTATTTTGACATGTAGAGAACATATGAGCTATGTTACCTTTTCGATACTATCATAACATTCTTCAATTCTTTGAATTCTGTTTTGTAAACCTATACTAGCTTTTTTATACTTCTGCAACCACTGTTTATATTCCTTCTCAGTTAAATCTGTATAAGCAACACAGAGAGTCCTGAGACCTGCAAGAAAGAATGTAATACAGCTTGGTTATGCAACCAGTGAGCAGGAAGAAGTGGTGAAAATAAAACTCAGAAACATTTTAGAATTCATAGAAATGTAAAGTTGTTCACAAGGCCCTATCTAAGTTGGCCTCTGCCCTCCCTGTTATCTTTTCCCTGCTTCCCTTTACTTAGTAGGGTTCCCTGCTTGTCCTCTTATTTCCAGATTCTAGCACTTTCTTTACCCTTTTTCTTTTTCTTTACTTTCTTTACCCTTTACCTGGAATACTTTCCCCTGATAAGTCACACAGTTCTGCCTTCCTTAGTTCAGCCTGTTCCCAAATCTCCCTGTAGAGAAAGCACAGATTCACTCTTTGCTCCCTTTATCCTGCTTTATTTTTATTCCTAGCACATAGCCCCACCTGACATTACCTACTTGGTAAATTCCTTCAGGGCCTGAGCTTCTTATGTTTTAATCACTATTGTCCTCAAGGCTCAGATCAGTGTATGACACTTAGTAGATGCTCAATAACAATTCTTCAAATGAATAAAATAGTGAACATGGATTCAGTTTTTCAGTCACCAAATAATCTCAAAAGCAACATAAAATAAATTATATTCTACTTTTCAGGGTTTATAAAAAATTTTAATCCATACTGTTTCTAATTTTTTGGCTAACTCCTACAGAATACTCAAATTATTGTGGATTCCTTAGAAATTAACTCTCCACATAAGATACACAGAAATTATTCTTTTTCATGTTCAATTATAATATAGTTCCTTTTATGTTTCTACCTGGTGCAACCTACCTATAGCTCATCTATGTTTTAAGATAGCAATAAAAGTCCCAGGGTACAAACTTGCAAAATATCCATGCTTTAAGTTTGCACATGTGTGTCTGTATGAAGCATCAGTTTATAAATTAAACTGCTGAAGAGAGGGGGAAAAGGGAAAAGAATGTATTAACAATGTCTTGCCAGGGTTTCTTTGGGAAACCATTCACTTTTAAGCAAACAGAAAGCATTATAATGTCACACAAATGAGTTACCCTTGTCCACCTATGTACCTAAAAAGCAGGTTATAAAGCATTCAGGTTGCAATATCAACAATTAAGAGCATAATTTCCAAAGGAAATGAGATTCCTAGCAATTTTTACTTACCATCATTGGCAAAATATTCTAGATGGGCTAGTGTCTCCTCCACAAACAGAGAATTTTCTGAAAGTCTTTCATAAATCACTGTATCCTATTAAAAAAAATCCTTTTGATTAACATCTTATATAAACCTTCCAGGAAGAATTCTTAATGCTGCTTTACAACTATATGTTAGATCCGATAGGTGTGAAGGAGTTTGAGCAGCTACAGTGAAAGCACAAGCCCAGAATGGGTTTCAGAAATAAGCTTAAAAGTATGAATTCATCAAGCCAGTTTGAAGGAAACTAAGTCTGATCATTCAAAAAAAAAAAAAAAAAGAAAAAAAAACATGCCTGAGAAAACCACAAAGTAGGGAGATTAATGACAGATTCCATTGCTTTATCCTCAAATTTATAAAAGAAATAAAAAACAAATCTCTTAAAAATCACACCTACCAGAAATAATAAGAGTTAAATGTCACATCTTATATAATTCAAATGCAAGCCAGCTTTCTAACCTTAAAGAAACAGTTAGGCAGTCTTAGCCCAAATGGGTCTCCCTTCAATAGACACTCCAAGACAAGAAATGATATTGATCAATAACAAAGTATAGAAAGAGAATCTTAACTTGAATTTCTTGCAATATATTTCAAGAAGAGTTTAATAATTCATAGTACTTTCCTATACTACTCTGAGATTAGTAAAAATAAAAAAAATCTATTTTGTTTCCTTGCATGTTATGAGAAAACTAATATCAAATAGAAAATGTACCATTATAAATTTGTAACAAAATGGTGAATCTTTTTTTATTCACCAATTTTCTAGTATGGTGAGGACTGGAAATAACTGGAATACAAACTGTGATATGACACTTACTATGGTGAGGGGATAACTGAGACTGACTGATGTTAGACACCGATGGGCTTATCCAGTATCAAATAATGCCTACCATGCCCTCTTAGGAGCATGGGTTATATTTACTGGACATTTTTTGAGCTGAGTCTGAGATAACCTTGAATTTGCAGGTGGAAAGTGCAAAATAGAGGCACCTGATTTCCTCTGCCTTTATGGAGAAGTGAGAGGAAAGACGGGGCTAAGCTTGATGACAGGGGCATGCTCTCAAAATTTTGATTGTGGTTTTAAGTTCTTTGCTGTTGGAAATGAAAGACTGAGATATAACCTATATGAACTCCCCCCTTAAGCTCTTCTACAGTAATTTTTATAAAGGCAACATTATTTACCAAAGCTTATATAAAATGGATTAGTGATCCCAAAGTGTCTGAGTTTCATAACCAACATACTATGAAACAAAGAGAGAGTAAAATATATAAATGAAAAAGCTAGAGGTAAGGGACAGGATACAGGATAAAGATACAGGATATCCGTATCTTTACTTACAGATAAAATATACAAAATAATTGTTTTAAAGCTACCTTGCATCAGGCAACAAAGGATATGATTCCTATGAGACAGAAAACAAATAAGGTAAGCCCAAGGATTGCCAAGCTTATTATTTTTAGAAAGAATCCAGGCCAAGGTTCTGGGAGAAGGAATGCAGATGAAGTCCAGTGGACATTTTCAGTTGGGAAGATGGAGTTGAGATCCTAATAAGATCAGAAAACTAGAATTTACAAGGCACAGTGCCAAATGGAAGCAGCTGCATAAAGAGAAAACTCTAAAGATTAGCAGAACCCCTAAAGTATTTAGCTGACTACTGATTAACATATTTAAAGTGTTTCAGATCCCAAAGAAAGAACCACTATGAAGAATTAAAGGTAGCAGTTCCCAGGGATTGCATAGAGATAGATATAAGCCTGTTCTCAACAGGCAAACTGGGAAAACTCATGATTTATGAACTATTGGGTAGAGAACTAGGGAACCTCTTCACTCAATAGTGGGAAATACTTTGACTAATTGAAAACTGCTTCAACACAGTGAACAAATAAAACCCAAGTCCGAATGGATCTATTTCTGAGTGACATAAACATGTTCTAAAACAAAGTTCAAAATAATGTATAGAAATATAAAAATATCCAAAACCTAATGGTTGGTGGTTATGCAAATCTATATGTGCAATAAAATTGCATTAAATGGATCGCTTGCACAACACTGTCAATATACTTAACACTACTGAATTTTACTCTTAAAAATGGTTAAGGTGGTACATTTTATGTAATAGTATATTTTACCAAATTTTAAGGAATTATGTTAAGCAAAATTCACACATAGAACTACACAGAAAATGAGTGTATATAATCTGAAATCTGAATAAGATCAGTGGCTTACATTAGTTTTCTGATTGTGCCATTGCACTGACATTACACAAAATGATAGAACTGGGGAAAACTGAGTGAACTCTATATTATTTCTCTGCATTAGTTTTTACAATTACATTTTTGCAGGAAGATCCACAACTATCTCAAAGTAAAAAATTCTTCAAACATGAACATCCAACAAAGCAAAATTAATAATGTGTGGCATTCAATCAAAAATTACAAGACATACAAAAAAAAAAAAAAAAAACCAGAAAAAATATATCACAAATTTAGGGGATAAATAACTTAATGAAAATTGACCCACTTAAAAGTGATACAGATGTTAAAATAAACAGATAATTAATTAAAAGTTATTTTCACTCTTCTCAGTATTTTCAAAAAATTAATTAGAAATATAGATGACATTAGAAAGATCCATATTGATCTCGGTATGAAATTCACAATGTCTGAGACTCTCCCTAATAATACACTGGATGATGCTAATAAAAGATTATATATTACAGTAGAAATTATTTTTGAACTTGAAAACTTAACAATAAGAATGTCCAAAATTGAAAAAGAAAGAGAAAAAACTTAAGAAAAATAGCATCAGTGAGTGATGGGACAACTTCGTTTGTTCTCCTATATGTCTAATTTGAATCACTTGAGGAGAAGAGAGGAAAAATATTTGAAGAAATAATGGCCAAAATTTTACAATTTGATGACCTCTATAAACCTATGGATGAAAGGGATTCTGGGTAGGCCAGTTTCATTAACCTCCCCATCCTGAGTTAACTGTCAATTGAGGCACAACCTTGATTTCCTTACAGTTTCCCGGCAAGCAATTTATTCAAATAAGAAGGAAAAGGAGAAAAGTAAATGAACTAAGAGGCAATGAGTGTAATAAAACTTCTTAGAAGTGATAAAAAGAAAACCTTAAAAGGAGCTCATGCTTATAATCCTAGCAGTTTGGCAAGCAAAAAAGGGAAGATTTCTTGAGGTTAGTAGTTTTAGACCAGCCTGAGTAAGAGAAAAGACCCTGTCTTTACAAAAATAGAAAAATTAGCTGGCATGATGATGCATGCCTATAGACCCAGCTGCTCAGGAGGCTACACAGGAGGATCATCTGAGCTAGGAATTTGAGGTTGTGGTGAGCTATGATGATGCCACTGCACTCTAGGCAGGGAAATGTCATAAGATGCTGTCTAAAATAGAGAAACAGAGAGAAAGAGAAAGACAGAGAGAAGCCAAAGGGGGGAAATACTATGTTACATACAGAAGAATAAAGATAAGGATGACAGCAGATTTCTCAATGAAACAATGTAAGTGAGAGGTCAGTGGAGCAACATCTTTAAAGTACTAAAAGAAAAGCATGTCAACCTAAAATTCCATACTAAGTCAAAATTTATCTGAAATAAAGGTGAGGAAAAAACAAAAGTGAAATGAGGATACTTTTTAAACATAAACAGCTAGGAAAAAGTCTATTAACAGCAGATCTACATGGTAAGATATAGTAAATAGAATCATTCAAATAGAAGGAAAATGATACTGAAATGAATTATGAATCTCGAGAATATTAGGAATAGTAATAACTTGAGTATACATACAAATTTTTTGTTATTTAATTCTTTTGAAGACATAAATGACTGTTAAAATAAAATTAATGATAATGTAGTGTGAGGTTTATAATGCTTGTAAAATTAAAATGTATAACCACAATAGCACAAAGATTGGGAAGAGAAAAATAGAAGTATAGTATTGTAAGATTTTTATACACTATGATAAACAGAACAATATAATTGGAAGGCAGAATGTAATAAATTAAAAATGCTAAAACTGCACTAAAAATAAAGTCTTTTTAAAAGGGGGAAATATTATAACAGACATTTCACAAAAAGAGATATATGAACAGGGGGCAAGAATGTTAACATAGCAGGTTGGAGACTGCTATCTACTTGCAAGGTAGGCTCTTGGCTAGCATTTAGAAATCTTGCTGGTAATAAATTCCCTAAACTGTTATAAAATTCCCCTATGTGATCCCGGCCCTACCCCAGGAAGCTTGCACGTGGATTCCTTCAAACTCTGCTTATGTCTTTTTACCTTATCATCTGGCTATGTATCTTTACTATGTTACTGTAATAAATCTTAGCCATGAGTGCAAGTATTTGTTGAGTTTCACGAGTCCTTCTAGTGAAACTCCTAACAATATGGATGGTTTTGGAGACCCCTAATTCAAATTGTAAATTGTGCACTATCATCAGTCACAGCAGGGTAATGAAACTAAAACTACGTGACATATACATCTATTAGAATGGCTAAAATTAAAAAAAACTAATCATGCCAAGTATTGAAAGCAATTGGTGGTGAAATATAATCACAGGTTGGTGGTTTTGAATATGGGTAAAGGGGCAAGGGAGGGGAGTGAAGGGGGGAGGCTGCATGGAGGGAGGGTAATTGGTGGGGCCACACCTATGGTGCATCTTAGAAGAGTACAGGTGAAACTTACTAAATGCAGAATATAAATGTCTTCATACAATAACTAAGAAAATGCCATGAAGGCTATGATAAACAGTTTGATGAAAATATTTCAGAATGTATAGGAAACCAGCACATTGTACCCCTTGGTTCCACTAATGTACACAGCTACAATTTAATAAAAAAAAAATAAGTTAAATGTACCTCTACTAAGGGACCCAGCCATTTAACTCCTACATACATACAAAGAGTAATGAAGCCATATTTCTATACAAAGACTTGCACACAAATATTCATAAAACATTATTTGTAGTAGCCTAAAATTGCAAGCAAAATATCCATCACCAGGTAAATGGATAAACAAACTGTGTTAAAATCATACAATAAAATACTACTCAAATTAGCCAAGCATAGTGGCCCATGCCTGTACCCCCAGCTGAGGCAGGAAGATCTCATGAACCCAGAAGTTTGAGGCTACAGTGAGCTATGATGATGCCACTCTAGCAAAGGTGAAAAAGTGATACCCTGTCTCAAAGCAAACAAATGAAAAAAACCCTACTACTCAATAATTCAAAGAAAGGAACTATTGAAGCAAGCTACAACATGATAGATCTCAGAATAATTATGAGAAGCCAAATGATGTCATATGTACTATATGACGTCATTTACATAACATTTTAGTAAATGCATGTTCACTGTATAATTCCAACTACCTGATATTTTGGAAAAGACAAATCTGTAGAGACAATTTTAAAAAGTCAGTGGTTTATACCAACAGGAAGCAGATCAGGGACAGAACTTATCAAATTTACACTTTAATATGATTACAATTGTTGTACTTCAATAAACTTCAATTATACCTCAATAAAGCTAATTTTATTAAGTTAAGGTGGTAGTGAACAAATGTGTGTTTTTAAAAAAATTTACAATGGTCAAGCTGAGTTCCAGATATCCACCAAATCAAGCACTTTGGACTTAGAGCTGGGATCAAAATTCCTGCTACAAATCCTTAGTGCCAACTGTGTAATCATTGGTTCTCAATAAAACAACTGAGTGACAGCAGACTTCTCTCTTACATTCAAGCTTAATGAACATTCTGGTATGAACCAACATGAACTTTCAAAGGCTTTGGCTGTGGTGGAAGCTTTGGGGCTACTTTGAAATGAATTTTTCCAGCTTGCATAATGCTGTCAACAACCTATGGCAACAGCAGATAAAAAGCAACATTTTAAAATATTTTGAAGTTGTGGAAAACTTCCTACAGGTTGCTAGGACAAAAAGAGAGAATTTATGTGAATAACGAATTCCAATACTTACAGCCCCTTTGCAGTAGAGCCGGAGCTTTCCTGAAGGTGTCCGGACAATTATGGACATCCTTTTTCTATCACTAGAACAACGTGAAAACCATTATTAGTTTCTATTTTATTCAGTACATGATGCTAACACACACTTGCATGTGGATGCGCACCCACATGCACACCCACAAAATCAAGATTAAAAAAGGCACAGTAGTCAGAGTTATTAGCTTGATAATTAGTTAAAAAGCCAGCATATATCCTCAATATTGCAGATCTCCACTTAACTAGGATTATAAGTCCCTATGGCCTTCTGCAACTATTTCTCAGGTACTCTCCTTTCTTCCAAGGAAATTTATTAGCACAAATACATATATAACATATTGTACCTATATTATAAAATATTGTATGTATAATTATAATATTCACATATATGTATGCAATATATGTATATATTATAATACATATAGAATGTGCTTATATTAATTTTAAAATACATTGCATATGTAATATATAATACATACTATATAAAACATACTATGTCTATATAATATAATCATTTTTTAAAAAACAATAAGAAAAGAAAAAGCCCTGGGTTCTGTGTATTATTCAATCCTCACAACATTTCTATCAGTTAGACCTTCCTGTCCTCATTTTGCCACATAGAGATGTTAAAATGCTTGCATAATAGATGCCAAAGAGTGTTATGATATATAGTTCTGTCTAAAAGTCCTCCATATTTTCTCCTTCTTCTGTTGACTGTTGTAGACACAAAATAAGCTCAATACTATTATCCTGACTTAACAGTCCAAACAGGCTTGAAGATCTCCCCTCTCCACCTTGTCCCAACACTGCCAAAGTGAACTTCCAAGCCTGCACTCCTTCCTCATAATGGTATTCCCTTACTCAACTCTCAGACAGCTCCCCACAGCCTAAAATGGCATGTCAGCAGACACTACAAATACCCTTCAAGTCCCCACCTTTGTAGCTCCTCATGGTATCCCACAACCCTGTATCATGCACAAATAGAGTACAACCACACCAAAAGGTTCTCTATTCTCTAAACAGCTTACATTCTCCTGTTTCATCACTGCTTCCCTGTCCTCTTGCTAAGATATGTGTCCCATTCCCAACTCCCTCATCTACCTGTCGAATTCCTTCCTACCTGTCCTCTAAAGATGCAACCACCTTCATGAAGACTTCCTAAAACTCTTCAACCAGAATAACCTCTTCTGTGCTTGCATAGAACTTGATGTGCCCATGTACTTATATTTTACCAGACCCTGCCTATCACATAATTTTTTTTGCACATAACTGTGTCTTCTAATAGACTGCAGGGTCCTCAGGGCACAGACAATGCCCTCATCTTGAATCAAAATCTTTCTTTCTTTATTCCTCTTCCCTCTCTCTCCTTTATTTGATACAACTGTATTTTTAATTTCCTTTATCTATTCTCATTTATTATTATTTTATTTCTTTTTTCACTGAGAACTGGAGCAGCATAGCTGTGGTCTGGCAGGTAGGTCATGGCAGTAGTCTGGTTTAAGGAGGCCAAGATCATGGTCTAAGAAGACCATGCCTAGGAAGAAAATGGCATGCCTAGGAAGAAAATATTGGTAAGACCACACTCTGAAATTTGTCTATTTCTTTTTCATTCTTACTTAATTTTTCCTTCTTGTTTTTTATTTTTGCTTTTTTCCTTCTCTTTCTATTTGCAGAAAATGAAGAAACTGGCTTTGCTCAGGCTGGTAAGGAGCTGCTGATTTTGAGGAACCAAAGTAGCCCAGCCCTTCAAAATCTTTGAGTTACAGGCATGGCTTTATCACCATGCTGATCAATACTATTTCTTTTACCACTCTCATCCTTTCTTCCTGTCCTCCTTCTCTCCTGTTCTTCAATTTTTTTCTTTTCTTTCATCCTCCTTCCTTTTTTTTTCTTCTTTTATTTTGCTCTTTCCTTCTTTTTTCTTCTTTCTTTTCATCATGTTTATCCCTGCTCACGCTTTACCTATCTCCTCCTTTTGGCCTTATACCAAGAGGCCTCTTCAACACCTAAACTCTGAGACAAGGTAATTTAAAGCAAAAGAGGAAGTTAGAAGGAAAGTGGAGGACAATGAGGTGAATAAGAAGAAAGAATACATGAGGGGAAACCAACATAAAAATTCAGGCAACATGAAAAACCAAAACAGAGGCACTCCCCCACGGAACCATGATGCAGCTACTATAGAAGACTCTACCTATAAAGAATTAATGGATTTGACAGAAAGGGAATTTAAAATATGGCTGATAAAGATATTAAAGGGAATGGATAAGAAAATGGAAAGATAGAACCAAAAGTTGGATGAAAGATATGTAGAATATAGAAAGGATATGGCAGAGCTTCAGGAAATGAAGGGGCCAATCAGAGAATGTAAAGATGCAGTAGGAAGTACCAAAAATAGATTAGACCATGGAGGAGAAAGAACCTCAGACCTAGAAGGTAAAGTGCTCAAGTTAACCTGGGTAGTTAAAGAGGCAGAAAAGGAGAGAGAAAGCAGAATAGGTGCTTTGAGAACTATGAGATCCATGAAGCATTCAAACATATGAATAATATAGCTCTCTGAAGGGAATTGTCCCAAAGGTATGGAAGCCCTGCTGGAGAAGACCATAAATGAAAACTTCACAAGATTTACTAAAGATCTTGAAACACTCCTTTTAGATGGTTATCAAACCCCAGGTCATCTCTACCCAATGGAGCCTCTCCAAAACACATTATAATGAACCTGTCCAAAGTCAAGATAAAGGAGAAAATTCTGCAAGCAGCCAAGAGCAAGTGCCAACTGACCTATAGAGACAGAGCCATTAAGATGACAGTGGATACTTGAAGGAGGGTGGTGGAGCAAGATGGCGGCCGAGTAACAGCTTTCTTGCAACTGGGCATGGTGAGACTGGGGAGAGAGGACTTCAGGCATCTCTGGCAGGCAGGATCTGCCCAGAAACTTCCCTTTGGGGACACAGGGAGACAGTGTGAGTCTTCTGGACACCCTAAGGAAGGCAAAAGTGGTGGAGATTGGGCAAGTGGTTGCGTGTGTTCGTTTGGTCTAATCCTGTCAGTTGCTGTGGGCAATGGTGGGACTGCAGGCTGGAAAGGCCTTGCCTGTGAGCTGTTTGGGTTTCTTTTGGACTTGGCGTTCAGTTGAACTGCCTTGGGAGAACTTGGGCAAGAGTGCAGGGGTCCTTAAGTGTTGTCTGGGGCCCTGGACTGGGCCACTGAGCCAGACGGAACTACCAGTGTTTGGTTGTGTGCCAGGAGATAAAATTTCTTTTGGACACTGGAGCAACCTTTTCTGTACTTCTCGCTAACACTGGTCTTTTTTCTCCCAAATCCATAACTATACAGGGGGTGTCTGGAAAGCCAGTTATCAAATTTTTCTCCCAGCCTTTAAGCTGCAATTGGGATGACTTGCTGTTCTCTCATGACGCCCTAATCATGGCTGAAAGTCCTGCTCCCCTTTTGGGGAAGGACATACTTTCTAAAACAGGAACTTTTCCCTCCTGGAGATCTAGTCATGATCAAAACTCTCCCCTCTAATTCACCTTCCCTAACCCCAACTTGGGAAGTCCCCTTTCCTGTTATCTTGTCTTCTTCTACAGCTGTTAAAAGTTATAGGAGTCAATTCCTGCATACATCATTCACCGGTAAAATCCTGGAACCCTCCATCTTCAACAGAGGCAGACAGTGAAGACAGCCAACCACAGATAACCTACACTTGTAAGCCAAAAGAAAGTTCAAAGTTACTATTCAGGAAACAGCAAAAAAATTCCTAATATGGTTTTCTTTTAGCATCACTGAATAAGTGCTTCTGACCTGATGCTGCTCTACCTTTGCCTATTACTGATTATACTAATCAGATTT
>CAUYRH010013820.1:0-32888 GCA_963574655.1 Perodicticus potto
GTCACCCTGGATAGAGTGCTGTGGCATCACAGCTCACAGCAACCTCCAATTCCTGGGCTCAAGCGAGTCTCCTGCCTCCGCCTCCCAAGTAGCTGGGACTACAGGTGCCCACCACAACGCCCGGCTATTTTTTGGTTGCAGCCGTCATTGTTGTTTGGTGGGCCCGGGCTGGATTCGAACCCACCAGCTCAAGTGTATGTGGCTGGTGCCCGTTGAGCCACAGGCGCCAAGCCAGAATTACTTGTCTTTAAATGTGTCACAGGCATTTGTCGAATGGGCACACCTCTAGCTAGTGGCAGATCAAGGAAGGAAACGGGATCTTCTGCCACCCCTGCCAAAGCTCTTTCTACTTAATGCAAGACTACTTTATTTTGAAAGGTTAATGAAGTATGAGCTTATTTCAGTGAAGATAAGCCCTACTGGAAATATCTCTCTCTGGTGAGATGTTGAAGCTTTTGAGAGAGAGAGAGAGAGAGAGAGAGAAGAAAGAGAAAGAGATAGAGACAGAGAGATTGAGATATATTTAGATAGAGTTGAGACTGACTTATTTCTACAGAGTATGGGGTTAATTTGAGAAAATGGTTGTCTCGTCAGTTGGTAGAAGCAGCCTGCAGAATGTAGACCATATTGCTGGCATAATTATTTTAGATGCGAACAAATGAGAGAACATTTTGATAACTATGAAAATCTCTCAGTTTGTTAACGATGGGACATCATTCCCTGATTCCACGTTCACTGAATGGGCTTCCATTAAAAGATTCCTTTTTTATTGTTCAGATACTTGTATATCAGCCATGACTGGGTGGATTTTTTTTTCCGTTAGTGAATTTGGACAGGTCATTTGGATAACTTAGGTTTTCAAACATTATTCTTCAGCAGACATATATAGTTCTTTTTGCTTAAATTAACCAAAATCTGTCTCAATTTGCCATTGTAGTTAGAGCTACAGACGTGAGATTCTTAATGGTGGAGGAGACTTTTGTTTATTTCATCCAACTTTGCTATCTCAGAACATGAAGAATACATGCAATTTACAGCTCCTTGAAAAGCCATATTGCCATAAATTTATGTATCCTTTTACTGAAGACACATCTCATACATGGTTCTTGCAAAATGTTTCTCCAGACCTCTGCACATTTTTTAGTAATGCTACAGGACATAGTCTTTAAATATCTATAAAGGATCGTAGATGTTATCATGCGGGATTGCAGAAGGCCCTCACTCTCCTGGAAGCGACTTATTTTCTCTGCTGCTTTTAAAATGAGGATGAGTGCCTGAAGCAGGGCTGACCCATGGGCTGCGTGCAGGGCAGGCTGCTGGACAGCACATGTTATTAGCACCACCCCTGCCAGGGGATGCAGACTGTTCACCATGTGTGGACACGATTCATCAGGTGTGTCCCCCACGGGGACAACAAGCAGGAAAGAGCCGTCTTCCCAAACCAACTGCGCTCTTCCTAGATAAATCTACAGAGCTGTTATGTTCATGGGAAGACTTCTCACTTCAGGTTTATTAAGGGAAAGAAATGAGGTGGTCGAGCTAATTGTTAAAAAATAACAAAAAAAAATTTTTAAATGCACCCTTCTGATCGGTAGTTGCCAGGATGAATTACTGGTATCAGGAAAATACGAACTGATTTTTCAATGTCAAAACCTTTGTGATATTGGTGCATGGAATTATTTAATTCCAATTCAAAACTGAAATGATGGTTTTTTAGTAAGCGATACATTTCCTTCATCTAGGTCTGCACATCATTATGGGGTATCATTTTTTTGACTACTGATGGTCCTAAAAAGCAAGGTATTTGAATAAGGTAGACTTAGCGCTCAACTATTCAAAATTGTAGCTTTAGGAAAAATCTTTAAATATAAAATGACATATCATACTGGAGGGAAACCTGAAAAATAATTCTTCCAAGAAGCCAACATTACCCTTTGTAAGTTATATATCCTGTGCCAGGTTACTAAGCAAACTGTAGAAGAACAAAAACCATGTGGGGAAAGCTGGCTGAGCTATCACTGGTAATTTGAGCTGGCTGACTTTCCACTTGCAACACAGATACAAGCTTCGTCGTGTACAGAAACACTAAATGGTTAAATGTGCAAAAGAAATCTGTGACAGATTATAAAATCAGCTCATCTCAGTTGAAGCAATTAAAGCCCTTAAAATTGCCTCTGTATCTGAAGTGGTACAGAAAGTACCAATAGTTTAAAATAATTCTTTTGAAATGAGCATGTTTAATGTAATCCAATTTTGGCATCTTAAATTTAAGAACGAATTCCCAAGGATGTGGTGTCAGAGACAAGGGAAAAGGCTCCAGACCCATACATCTAACTATCTGACTGCTTACTCTCCGCCAGACCCGTATATCCGACTCTCCAGCTGTTACTCTCCATTTCTCCTAAAGGTTGCAAAGGTACTCTGAAGTAAGCATGTTCAAGGCTGAGCTAAAGTTTCTCTCAGATCTGGTTCCCTTCCAGTGTTTCCCATCACAGAAAATAGCTGATCTTAAATCTATGATGAAAATATGAGGGGACCATTAACTGAAACTGGAAAGGTGGATGAGGAAAACATGGATGTGTGAGAGATGGGCATTAACTTTAGGCGTGTTGAGTGAAATGGGGACAGGCAGGTAGAAACATGCTGTGAATACCTGGAGTTAAGATTCTAGGGAGATAGATCTGGGTTGGGGTGTGGCTTTGGGAATCATTTACAGAGGGGTGATGAAATTAAGGAGGACAAATGAACATTTGAGACGGAAACCAAAAAGAGAGAAGGGAAAGGAACGGGAGAACTATATTGTGTATCACAAAATCAAAGGGAGTTCAGTAAGAAAAGAGCAGCGTCGGCTCTGCGCTTGTAGCTCAGAGGCTAGGGCGCCAGCCACATACACCGGAGCTGGCGGGTTCGAACCCAGCCCGCGCCTGCCAAACAATGACAACTACAACCAAAAAATACCTGGGTGTTGTGGCAGGCATCTGTAGGTTCCAGCTACTAGGGAGGCTGAGGCAAGAGAATCACGTAAGCCCAAGAGTTTGAGGTTGCTGTGAGCTGTGATCCCACAGCACTGTACCAGCGGTGACATAATGAGACTCTGTCTCAAAAAAAGAGAGAGAGAGAAAGGAAAAAGAAGAAGAAAAAAGCAGTGCTAAGAATCTCAACAGATGAGGAGGGACACAAAACCACTGGACCTGATGACCTTTAAGAGTTTCAGAAATATGTTGAGGCAGAAGCCCAACTAGTGATAAAATGGTGTGTGTGTGTGTTGGTTCTGATTGCTAATGCCTGGAGTTCCCCGCATTCTCATCTTTGAAATGAGAGGATGCCCTAGGTAAACTCTCACCTGCAAGATTTTAAGAAGTTGCATTTTCAGTGAATGAAAGTATAAATGAATAAAACTATATGTGTTTCCTATCAGTTCCATAGGTAAGGGTAAGTGGTTAGAATTGACTCCTTACTTCAAGATGACCTGCTGGAAAAGGAATACTATCAGTAATAGATTATCAAAGGGGACAGTAACAAGAAAAGGATTTTCAAGATAACAAAGGCATATCTCTTTTGAGTTATCATTTTTTTATCTTGTAATACTACAAAATAAAGAGATATAGGAGACTCTTGGGACTTAATTTTCTGATAATGATTTTTGTTTTGACTTTTTATGAATATATATATATATATAATGGGTAATTCTGCTAAGTATGGATTTCTTTTTAAAAACTTTTTTTTTTTTTTGAGACAGAGCCTCAAGCTGTCACCCTGGATAGACTGCTGTGGCATCACAGCTCACAGCAACCTCCAATTCCTGGGCTCAAGCGAGGCTCCTGCCTCCGCCTCCCAAGTAGCTGGGACGACAGGCGCCCGCCACAACGCCCGGCCATTTTTTGGTTGCAGCCATCATTGTTGTTTGGTGGGCCTGGCTGGATTCAAACCCACCAGCTCAGGTGTATGAGGCTGGCGCCTTAGCCCACTGAGCCACAGGTGCCAAGCCCTTTTAAAAAACTTTTTAAACTTCTTTCTTCTTTGATTTTTCTTTTTTTTTTTTTTACTGTTAATCTCTCTTTAGTATGAGATATGGATTTCTTAACCCCTGACAACATTATTTAGAGCACAGCATTGGTAACCCTGGAATTCAAAAGGTGTAAGGAACAGCAAATTGGACATACGGGCAGCATTGTTTTTGGCAATTGTTTATACATTGCCAGAGTTTTTTCAACAAATTTAACCTATTCTTAAGACATATCAGTAGGCGACTTGAAGCATTAAATCTCAAGTTCAGATTTTCAGTATCTATCGTGAAGCATTTTGAAAGGCTGATGTCAATTAAGTTCAAGGCAAACTGACAGATTCTAAGTACTTTGAATGGATTTATTTCTCAATATAAAATTATTGTTATACAATGGGCATGTGATATGTCCTTTTCAAAGTCTTTTCTTCCCAGTTAGTATTTTTTCTTTAGAATTTTATTTATAAATGTATTACAAGTTATTTGTATTTGCTGTCATGGCTTTATAATACATAATATGATATTATAAAATTATTTGTTTTTTGGGATGCTTACATTAACAAAAATCCGTGAGATAGATTTTCTCGGTGAAGAGGACTTGATTTACAAAACTGGATTCTAGAATTTACTGACCATCATTCCAGCAAAAAAAGGTTTTATGTGATAGCTATCTCAAAGAAGAAGCCATTCATCAGGGAAGCTGAGGGCATGCTGGATAAATTCTCATTCCACCAGAAGGATTCAACTATCTTTCTTTTTTTTTTTTAATTAATTTATTTGGAAGGTGAAAGAATGTATCAGTGAACGAACACAGTCCCTTCGCGGCAAAGTGAATGAATGCATCAATGAATGGACACAGTCCATTCATGGAATTGAGGCCCAGGAAATTCACATGAAATTGACCTAGGCATAGGGAATGGGGGTTCCACGTTTAGTCCCAAGTGCAAAGTGAAGGAGACACCAAGGCACAGGTGACTCCTCAGCAGTTGTCCGGCCTTTTTGGCTATTGGAGCCTCCGGTGGGGTTTGGAGGTCCCCCTCCTTGCCAGTCATCGAGCCTGCTGGTTCTTCAGCTGGCTGCCGCAGCACCGACACCACCAAGGAGGAGGCGGCAGGTCCACCAGCTCCGCTGAGCTGGCCAGGGCTCCAAATGTCCTGCATCAATTCTCCCTCTCCGAGTAGGAACCCCAACTACTGTTAACAACTATCTTTCTTAAATCTGACATGTGAGCCAGAAGCAAATCAAAATGGAGAAAAAATAATTTTGACACACAGACTTCATCAGAGTATTTAAACAATTAAAATTTTACTTTATTTCAGGATAAGTTTATAGTTGAAAAATGGTATTTACTAAAGCCACAACATCATTCATACAGACAAAACTTTTATAGCAAAACCTTGGTACATGAGCATTAATAATTTGAATACTGTATATGGACATAGAAGATATTTAAAAAACGGAAATGATGTATTCCAAAGGCTGTAATAGGCACAATATATATGCTTGTATTGGGTCCGCAAGCATTAGACTATCATTCATTAAGTGTGATCCAAGAAGTTGCAGATTTTTCAGCACTGTGTACTGAAAGATATAAAGAGATATCATAATTATTCTGATGTTGAAAAAGCATGTACTATCAAGACTATAAAATAGGAGCAGCAAGCCAAACCAACAGACAATTCCTTAGGTTTTAGAAGGAGTTATACACCTATGGCTTTTTCATGTTCATTTTTGAGACTGGTTAGCAAGTCTGGTAGGTGGAAAAGAAGAAATTAGTCTATAATAAAGCATTAAAGACACAATCTACAAGGCATCTGATATTTAACAGGTTTAAAGCTGGAAAAAAAATTGAACTTGATCTTAGAAGAAAATTGCAAGGTACCCATGTATTATATATATAAAAAGAACAAAAAACCCTGCTTCTTCCCATCAAGCTTTTGGTGCAAGAATCTCTTATGCAGAAAGGAAAGAGTTTTCAAATGACAAGATGGGAAACTGTTTAAGATGAACAATTAGAATTCGTTTTTAGCAACTATAAAGAATGTAGTTTTTCCAAGGACCAAGAAACTGAATTTGGTCCTTAATATGGAATTTTCTGATGTTTTTGTAAAAGTGTGAGTTGAAATATGTATTCATGCTGACAGTGTATCAACACCAATGAAGGGGAACATGTGGTAAAAATAAGAAAAAAATATTGTACATATTTCAGGGCACACTACTACGACATCGTATTGAAATTATTCTAGAAGATAAAAATGTACATCTTGGATTCTCAAAGGTTTTATTTTTCAACTAGCAATTATTAAACACAAGTATCTAAGCGAATCATGCAATTTTTTTTACCTATCAGTCCCTGTGTTCATGATATGAGGGTAACAGGATTCCTTTTTTTCCCCCTTTAAATCTGTAATACTCAAAAGCCATCACGCGGAACTAAAAACACACACAAAGGCAAATCATGAAGACACGTTAAATGCTTCAAATGCCCACGAAAGCATGCCAGAAACGAGAGCGTTCCTCTGGCACAGAATTGTTAGAGGCCAAAACTAAAGCAGTAGGTGCTACTGCAACTTCTAGCTCCTAAATGCTGCTTTTTTATTCGTTTGATAGAAGGGATTCAGGTGAGGAGGTACGATCTCTCGGGAGTTAGCCCATCATTTCTGCAGGTTCAGTGACCAACTTGGATCCATCCCATGCCGTCTTGAACTGTTCAGGAACGGGAAATTCTCTCTGGAAAAAGGCAAAAGTTATTTAAACAGGGCGGTGCCTGTGGCTCAAAGGAGTAGGGGGCCGGCCCCATATACCGGAGGTGGCGGGTTCGAACCCGGCCCTGGCCAAAAACTGCAAAGAAAAAAAAAGTTATTTAAACTAAGGCTTTCCTTTTGCAATCAGGTGGGAGCTGATTTGTGCCACGTGATGGGCAAAGAAATTCAATCGAACTCAAAGTTGCATCAGGGAGAGGTCTTTGTCACATGAAGACTCAAATCTGTCATGTGTCAGCTCTGTGACTGCATTCTAATGTCATGCACAAAGCTGGCATTCACTAAGAACCAGGCATTCTTCTAGGACGGGAGATAGAGGGACTCAGCCATCTCTCGCAATAACCTCATGAGCTTGGTGTCCTGAGATGCCAACTATGGGAAACAGAGGCCCGACAGGTTAGGCAGCTGGCCCCCTAGTAAGCAGAGCAGCCAGAGTTCAAACCTTGGCAGTCTCTCTTACGTACTCCTCGCCACCAAACTTTAACATGCACATGGATCAGCCGGGATCTCCCTAAAATGCAGGTTCAGTAGGTCTGAGAAAAGGAATGAGAATCTGCATTTCCTACGTGCTCTCCGGTGATGCCAACTCCACTGGTCCCCGCAACTAGAGCAGAAAGGCTTCACCCCTAGAGTTATCTCTCTGCTCTCTGACGAATTATAAAAGCAGGCTTAGGGTGGAATATACATTTGTTAACCCTTCCCCATGTCACCCTACTCTTCCCATGGGAAAATATACACCTGCATGAAGAAAAACAGAGAAGAAATAACGCAAAGCAAAGTGGTCCTAACTCCCTCCTTTCCTGGAGATTGGTTTTCCGGTTATTTCAGAAGAGAATCGCAGAGGAGCCCTGGGCCTGGCTTCCGGAGCCTCCGGGGCGTGCCGGCCACGTGGTGCTTGCCAAGTCCCATGCCCCTGACGCCCTGAGGATGTCTCTGCTCAGGAGATGTCGTGTTTCAGTGCAACACGCACAGGAAGAATCTTCCTAGATGCAGGCCCCAACTGTTCATGTGGAAAGAAGTGATTTCTTCATTTTAAAGGGAAGGCTCTTGCTATAACGAATGGCAAATTCTTCTTGAGTGAAAAATCTTCCAAGGAAGTAAGAAAGCCACAATCTCAATAACCTGACGTGCATGTGTCTGGGTAGCCAGCATCCCTTCTGGGGCTCTCCTTGATGAGTAAGTGAGGATTAGTGTTTGTTCTTAAGCAACAGGACAAATAGAGAGCGCTCCAGGGTGCAGGCACCTCTGTGACAGTAACTGCATGACAGCTGCCCCAAATCTGCTCCTGGCAGAGAGGTGACAGCAATGTGATGATGGGTCTTCTCTGGAAGGCTGATCTCTCTCTCTTTTTTTTTTAAATTTAATTTTTTTTTTTATTGTTGGGGATTCATTGACGGTACAAGAAACCATTTGTTAGGTAAAGTCCCTCTTACAATTGTGTTTTGCCCCCAAAAGGTGTGGCACACACCAAGACCCCACCCGCCTTGCTCCTTCCCTCTCTCTGCTCTTCCTGGAAGGCTGATCTCTTTCAGTATCCCCACTATCCATTCCCACATTACAACGCCTATGGCCAGTCCTCTGGACAGTTCTCTGCCTCCTTCAACTGAAAACACACAAAGAGGGCCAAGGACTGATATCCATAAAGGCGAGCCCTTAACTTTTTTCAGCATAAAAGCTCAGGTTTTGATCTAAACTTTAGGCCCATGGATCTCAACGTTGGCTTCACACTGGAATCACTGTGGGAGCTTTAGCCACTACAGATGCCTGGGTCCCATGCGCAGGGTTCTAGCTTCGTCAGGCCAGAGCATCCATCCAAACCCCGTGCGCTCCTTAGCAGACCCAGTGCCACGCAGCGGAGCCTTCTGCTTCAGCAGCTGCCATGGCCGGGCTCGCTTTAGTTTCTGGCTCTCCCACTCAAGCTGTTCTGTTTTGGCTGTAGCTCTTCAGTAGTTGTTTCTTTTTCTTTCTTTTTCTTTTTCTTTTTTTTTTTTTTTTTGTGGAGAGCTCAAGAAAGGACTCTACTAAGCCTAGGCATTCTTTTTCACTCAGGCCATCCAGACACCTAGTAGCAAAGCACAGCCTGAGGCTTGCAGAGTTTTGTTTTTTTAAGCCAAAATGATAAATTCTAGGCTGCAATAGATGGTATGTAGCTAGGCAGAGCTGAGGAACTGACTGATGAGAAAGGGAGACTACGGCAGCTGTCCTGCTGTCTGCCTAAGATCAACCTGCGTGTTCACCGCTGTGCAGACGCTGACGATTGGCCCCGAAGCTCATGGGGAGCTGCCCTCTGCCAAACGTGTGCCTGCTTCCAGTCCTTCGCTGGTTCACAGGCTCCCTGCACAGTAAGACTCGAAGGGAATTATCTATTTAGTTTCCTCTTCTCAGTAGCAACAATGAGAGGATCCGCCATGCTTCGTGATTCAGAAAATGTATTTATTTACACCCTCTTTTTAATGTGAGTAGGATATGTGCATGCTTCTTTTAGAAGCTGCTTTGTTGCGGAGAGGAAATGAAGAAAATAAACAGTGGCAAAATCACTTTGGCTAGTGTTTCTCAGAGGGCCGTAGGATGGGCCGATGGCATCAGAATCATCCATGATGCATGTTAAAAATCCACACTTTGGGGTCTCACACCAAGCCTCCTGAACCCAACCTGCAGGTGCAGAGATTGGGAGCTGGCGATTTCATGAAGCTTCCCAGCCCATTCTTACACTGAGCCCGGCAACCTCTGACGTATGTACACCTGCACAAATAAGTCTGTTTATTATCCTCTCTCCTCCCTCCCATTTTTTCCCTAATGCATTTCTCTCTTTTTCCTGTTTACCTCCACAAGAGCAAAGGAAAATATTTAGTCCTACGAAGTAGGAACTCAGATGCACGCTGTTTGCTAAAAGCTAGCCCACTAAGGCAATTATTCACCGATTGCCTTGAGAATCTCAAATCCAAGAGTGAGCAGTCACGAAGCTCAAAGGAGGGAAGAGACGTGGAAGGCAGCTCCCCGAATTCCTCTCCTGCCTGTGAATTACTCTACAAATAAAGCTCACAGGTTGGCAGTTGATTAATCAATCTCTAAGAATGTTAATAACGAAGGCTCACGAAAAGTTGTTGACAGCCTTTTGAAAGGTACTTACATAATCACCGTCCTGAGGGATGAGGATATTCATTTCCGATGACTTCGCGCTCACAATCGCACAGTCTAACGCATCTTCACTGAGGTATATGTGGCATCCTTCTGTCTTATTAATGGAAATTGTTGGCACTCTCCCCATTACCTAAAATAGAAAAAAAAATATGGGACCCAAGCAAAGGAAGAGAAATCACAATGCCCCCAAATGAGCACGATCTAGATTCCTCTTGGCATTAATGCAGGCTTCACCAAGCCTTAGGATTCACTGGGTCAGAGCTGGGTAGGCTGGTTAATGGCAAAAATCTCCAGGCTGAACAGGAGAGGCGTCATCTGGGGACAGAGTGAAAGGACCACACAGGGGATTCTCAAAGCTCCGGGTCTCTTTCCTGAGACAAAATGAAAGGATTAATTTGGAAACAGCTAGATGTTCAGAAAAAGCCTCATGACCCTGTCAGTGGGTTTGAAACATATATTTGATTTCATGATAAAAGAAACAAGATGTATTTGCTTTCATTTGCTCAAAATTTTAGTTCTGACAAATCTCTACAAAACTTGGATTAAAACAAATACTAATATTGGCATTTATGAGTAAAATGATTCTTGAGTAAGAAAACTGAGTAGATTTTTCCTGAACTTAACTAAGAAGAAGTAAGAAACACTACTATTCTTTTTCTCAAAAGTTCTTTGCTAGATAAAAATCTCACTGGTTGAATTTGAGGCTTAAAGGAGATGCCTGTCCAGGTATTTTGAAATGTATTCATTTCAGGAGCCAAAACTGGGGGCTTGGCTCAGGACATTCATTATATAAACAGGACCACTACAAGAGGAGGCAATTCTTATGTATTGTTCATAAATATCTAAGTGCTATAAAAATTCCGATCAGTTTTAAATTTCTCTTCTAATAATTAGTTCTCAGACATCCTCCTCCACCCCCCAGATCTCTATATGGCCAGATTGTTCCCCCAAAGACCACATTAGAACTCTATAATTTCCCTTCTTGTAATGGTAATTAAAGTGATAAGGACATCTCTTTTTTCACCCTGAAGGAAAGGCTGGATTGCAAACCAAAGGAACAACTCCTGTTGATGGTGCAAGTGATGTAAAGAATTCCTTGGGGTGAGTCTAGCCAGGTCCCCATGCTTCTCTGTTTTCTCCCCTCTCTCCATAGAAACTGGACACTGAGCTGGAATTGAGCCTCAATTAAAAAAAAAAGGCAGAGGTAGTTCAAGGTCAGGCAAGCACAGAGCTCTGTCATAAATATAACAACTCTGTACATATATCTATATTTCAAGAATGTGTCAGCAGTAACTTTTTAGTAATTTCTTTCCTTTTTTTTTTTTTTTTTTGGTAGAGACAGAGTCTCATTTTATCACCCTCGGTAGAGTGCTGTGGCATCACACAGCTCTTAGCAACCTCCAACTCCTGGGTCCAGGAGATTCTCTTGCCTCAGTGTCCCGAGTAGCTGGGACTACAGGTGCCTGTCACAACATCCGTTGTTGCAGTTTGGCTGGGGACGGGTTTGAACCCTCTACCCTTGGTATATGGGGCCAGCACCCTACCCACTGAGTCACAGGCTCTGACTTCTATTTTCTTTTTTCTTATTTAAAGACTGGATGAGAGGATGTTTTGATATTTCTAGATTTGTTTTTTTTATAATGATGAGGAGCATTTATATGTTGGCTAGAACTGCAGAAAGCCAACCTATTGAAGAAGAGGGGTAAATTGTTAGTGAGTCTTAGGGAATTTGTCTAGGAGACACAGTGGGAACATATGAGGCAAGCACATTATGCTAGTATGTTTTGTTCATATTTATATATTGTTACATTAGGTTAAAAATGCTGAAATACTCTATGTATCTGAAAAGGTAATACAGGTTGGATATCTCTTAGCTGAAACGTTTGGGACCAGAGGTGTTTAGGATTTAGGACTGTTTTTAGATGTTGGCAGATTTACACACACATAATGAGATATCTTGGGGATGGTATCCAAGTCTAAACATGACATTCACTTATGTGTGGCACATACTTCATGCACACAGCCTAAGGGTAACTTTACATGACATTTAAAACAATTTTGTGCATGAAATGAAGTTTGAGTACATGAAGTCAGGTGTGGAATTTTTCACTTGGGGTGTCATACTGGTACTCAAAAAGGTTTAGATTTGGGAGCATTTTGGGTGTTTGGATTAGAGATGCTCTGTGCATGTAGCAGAATTTTAAGAATAACCCTTGCGTGTTAAGCATTTTGGTCAGTACCGCTTTAGAGTACACAATAAACATGTCTTTCTTGGTAGTCTATGAACACCTTGAGAACAGAAAGTATTTCTTATCAGGAGAGCTGGGCCAAAGAATAGCTCCTCTGATGAATGACAGTGACACGTGACTGTGCTCAGGCCAATACCCCTGCATTTAAGACATCTTTCTGCATTAATATTGTTTTTCTTGAATTTATTTCTCCATAAAATTAAAAAAATTTCCATTGTCTATCGCTTCTCTCCCCCATAATTTATACTATATTCCTAGGATAGTTTTCCAACAACAGAATCACTAGGCCAAATCAGTAGACCCCTTTTTTCCCCTTTCAATCTTTTAATAGCATTAGTGAGGTAAAATCCGCAAACATAAAAGTAACCCATTTTAAGTGGACAGTCCAATGATACTGGATAAATTTACAGAATTGTGCCATCATTGCTGCAACCCAGTTTTAGAACATTTCCATCAGCTCAAAAATATCCTTAATGCCCATTTACAGTCAGTCCCCGCTCCCCACCCCCAGACACCCACTAATCTACTTTCTGTTCTGCTGTGTCCAGCCTGGCTGGCTTGCTTATTCATTTATTCATTTATTTATGAGATGAAGTCTTCCCGTTGTTGATCCTCGTTGCAGTGGCAGCCTCTGATTCCTGTGTTCAAACGATCCTACTGTTTTAGCCTCCCAAATAGCTAGGACTTACACACATGTGCCACAATGCTCAACTAACTTTAAAATTTTTTTGTAGAAAACGGGGTCTCACTATGTTGCCTAGGCTGGTCTCCAGCTCCTGGGCTCAAGCAATTCTCCTGCCTTGGCCTTCCAAAGTGCAAGGATTATAAGCTGAGCCACTGAACCCAGCCAGGTCCTTTTAAAACAATTTATTAAGTGTTTTACATAGGCAATGATACTCACTTGGTTTGAATATCCAAAAGTTCAAAAAGCATTCAATAAAGTATCTCTTGTCTCTAAACCATACTGCCAAGTTTCTATCCTTCCTGCCCAGGTAACCATGGTTTATCCCAACAGAGAACGTTTTTATAATGCCTGTCTATATTCTTAAACATTTATGTATTTTAAATATAGAAATATATACAAAATAATATAACAAAAACGTAAATACATCTATGTCCACCACCAGCTTTAAGAGAGTTTTGCATTTTGGCTTATTTGCATTTTTTTTAAGGACTAACATCTGACAGTATAGGGAAACTCCATCAATCTCATCTACCAGCTTGTTCACTCAGTCACCTCCTGGCTTCACTGCCTGGATATAACTACTCTAAATTTTGTGTTTATCACATGAGGTGCCTGGGATGGCCACCTTGAACTCTCATAAGCATATTTAATTTGTTTTTATTATTCTGCATATTTTTTAATCTTTACATTATACAGTCCCTGCCATTCTATAACTTGCCTTGATTGCTCAATGTTGTTCTTGAGATGAAACTATTTTTATACATGTAACTGTAGTTCATTCATTTTAGCTCCTGTACAGTATTCTATTGGTTTATTTATTCATGTACCAATTGATGGACATTTAATTGTTCTAATTGCCATTATGAATATTTCAATAAACTTTTTATGTGTCTACTTGGCACATATGTTTACACTTCCTTAGCGTATATTCCTAAGAGTAGAATCACTCAGTCACAGGCTATCGATGTGACTTTATTAGATGGTGCCAATATCCTCTGCAGTGACTGTAATCGATTTACTCTCCCAACACTGATGTATCAGAGTTCTTATCGTTATACTTCCTCAATAATTCTGCAGCATCAGACTTTAATATCCATGCAGTCTTCAAATTGCAGTTCCCATATGAATAAAATTCAGTTAACATAGCTCCTTGCAAAGTGAAGACAGTCTGAATGCAAAGTGGATGAGTGTGAAAAGATACATCTAACTGTGAAAAAAAAAAGAGATCCATCTACCTGCGGTATTAATTCACATATCTACTTCTACCAGTTAGGTAGGTTATGCATATTTTCATATATACTTATCAACCACTTCAGTTTTTCTTCTCTAAATTGCCTTAATATTCTTTTTTTTTTTTTTTGAGACAGAGCCTCAAGCTGTCACCCTGGGTAGAGTACCGTGGCATCAAGCTCACAGCAACCTCCAGCTCCTGGGCTCAAGTGATTCTCCTGCCTCTGCCTCCCAAGTAGCTGGGACTACAGGCGCCCGCCACAACACCCAGCTATTTTTTGGTTGCAGCTGTCATTGTTGTTTTTTGGTGGGCCCAGGCTGGATTCGAACCCACCAGCTCAGGTGTACCTTAGTCACTTCAGCCACAGGCGCTGAGCCTGCCTTAATATTCTTTACCCACTTTTTTATTAGATTGTTAATCTTTTTCTTATTAATTTGTGTTGAATTCTTCATATATTCTGGATACAAATCCTTTTTGCTTATCTTCATTGCAAGTATCTTTCTTCAATCTATGGCTTATCTTTTTATTTTGTATCTGATGTTTTCTTCTCAAGACATGATTTTAATTTTAATGAGGTTAGATTGACCGGTTCTTTTCTTTATAGTCTGTGTTATTTATTTATTTATTTATTTTTTAAAGACAGAGTCTTATTTTATTGCCCTAGGTAGAGTGCCATGGCATCACACAGCTCACAGCAACCTCCAACTCCTGGGCTTAGACCGATTCTCTTGCCTCAGCCTCCCGAGTAGCCGGGACTACAGGCACCCGCCACAACGCTCGGCTATTTTTTGTTGCATTTGACCAGGGCTGGGTTCGAACTTGTCACCCTCGGTATACGGGGCCAGCGCCCTACCCACTGAGCCACAGGCGCAGCCCTGTAATTTGTGCTTTTGATTCTAATTTCTTTCCTATTTAGGCCATCAAGTTTTTCTTCTATATGTTATTCTCAAAGTTGAAAAGTATTTCTTTTTACAATTAAGACTTACCTTTTAGGCATAATGTGAAGTAGGAATTTAGCATAGTTTTTTTTCCTTGGAGATAATCAAGGAACTGTCCTAAGATACATTTCCATGTATGCATCCATCTATTTCAGGGCTTGCTAGTCTGTTTCATTAGTCTATTTTTGTATACTTCCAACAGTATAGCATTTTACAGTGACTCAGCATAAGGTATTTATGTCTCTTCATCTGGTTCATCTTTTCAAATTGTTTTAGCAAGCCATTCTTCATTAGGAATCCTTTTGAGATTTTTTTAGCTGAATTTCATATAACATTTAATTTCATGTTA
Organism: Perodicticus potto; assembly: GCA_963574655.1. Taxonomy (NCBI): domain Eukaryota; kingdom Metazoa; phylum Chordata; class Mammalia; order Primates; family Lorisidae; genus Perodicticus; species Perodicticus potto. Next base: position 15,359 of record CAUYRH010013820.1, read on the forward strand.
AATAAATGGAACAACTGATAGTGACATCTTTCTATCCAAATATTTATGTCTCTTTTGAGTTCTTCATGAATATCTCCCACTTCTGTTGTTTAATTTTTTTCCTAGGTACATTATAGTCTTGTTGCTATTTTAATCTTACTTTCTATTACATTTTCTCAAACTTATTTGTGGTATAAAGAAATGTAATCCTAACATCTTGCTGAATGTTTCTTTAGCTTTATAGTTTGTCGAATCTCTTGGATTTTGTATAAAGGCAATCATTTTGTTGGCAAATAAAGACATTTTTGTCTCTTCCTTTTTCAACTTAATAGCTCTCAATTATTTTTCAATTATTTTTCCTATCTTATTGCACAGGTTAAAATCTTTAATGCATTATTGAACAGAAACAATGACAGAAGGAATTCTCTTGTTTCTAATGTTAATGGTAACTCTTCTAAAGTTTCAAATAAAGTATGACTTTTGCTGTAGGATTTTGATAGATACCCTTAACTTAGTTACAGAATGTAGTATATTTTCTCTAATTATTTTCTAGGATTATCAGATACAGATATATCTATGGTCTACATGTATTTGTGTGTGCATTTAGAAAAATGAAATCACGCTCTATGTAATACTATAGTATGAAACTGTTCTTTCCTTTTTTTAAAAGACAGTGTGTGGGGGGGGGGCGGTCACACTATGTTCCCTACACTAGTCTCAAACTCCTGGGCTCAAGTGATATTACTTCACTGTTATTTCTAGTTTCTAGTCTTGTTTTTAATTAAAAAAAAATTAATGTGAAGTGGGAGAAAGCCTTACTTAGGAACTCGCAGCATCCAAAATAGCCCTTGAGAAAGTATGGACTCATTATTAGGTTTCTAGGAGGCACACTCATCCTTGAAGAACTGGGCTTTTTCTGATGATGAATGATTTCCTTAACATTTCCATGCATGATACTTTGAGAAAGTAAACTGATGAATGTGATGATCAGAAATACTGCATTATGCAATAACGTTGTCAGAATATAAAAGCGTCATGTGGGCAAGGATTTTTGTCTCATTTGCTTACTGCTATTTTTAGCACGAAGAATGATGTCTGGCATGTCAGATATGTTCAAGAAATGTATGAACGGTGAGGCGCGGTGACTCATGCCTGGAATCCTAGTACTTGGGGAGGCCAAGGCAGGTGGACTGTCTGAGCTCATGAGTTCGAGCTCAGCCTGAGCCAGAGTGAGACCCCATCTCTAGAAATATAGTTGGGCGACCTGGCGTGTGCCTGCAGTCCCAGCTACTCGGGAGGCTGAGGCAAGAGAATCGCTTCAGTTCTAGAGTTTGAGATTGCTGTGAGCCGTGACGCCACAGCACTCTACCAAGGGTGACAAAGTAAAAATAAAAACAAAAATAAAAACAAAAAACTCCCCAAATATATGAATGAATGAACGAATAAATGAACATGTGTTACATTCTTAGTGGGCTTAGGCAAAAAATAACTCACATATTAGAATCTAAAGTGTGCCCTGAAGATGGTCAAATTTCCCCATTTACAGAATGAATAATAAAGCATATGTCTGTGGGAATTACTTGGTTGTTTTCTTTTAAATGGTCTTCTATCAAGGAGTGGAATTTATGAAAAGGTGGAGCCCGAAAGGCCAAGGAGAAGGGGATTCATACAAAAGCACTGAAGAGAATACAGAGGGTGCCAAAAAATGTATAAACATTTTGAGAAAGGAATAAAGTGTATTAAAAAAAATTTTGGGAGGGGCTGCGCCTGTGGCTCAAAGGAGTAGGGCGCCAGCTCCATATGCTGGAGGTGGTGGGTTCAAACCCAGCCCTGGCCAAAACCCACAAAAAAAAAAATTTTTTTTTGAGACCGCTCACTCTGTACCTTGAATAGAATGCCATGGTGTCATTGTTCACAGCAACCTCAAACTCTTGGGCTCAAGTGATCCTCTTGCCTCAGCCTCCCAAGTAGCTGGGACTACAGGTGCCCACCACAGCACCTGGCTAGTTTTTCTATTGTAATACCCAAGTCACATTTGACTTGTGCAATTATAAGAGATACAAGATACAATATACAAGATAACAAATGTTGTCAAAGTGTATCGAGAATTGCAATTTTAATAGTTTATTTCTTTCTTAAAATGTGTATACCTTCTTTTTGTACCCTCTGTATATGAAACTAAAATTGAATATTCATGTGTAAGTAACAAATGTATCTATAGAGATTCTGTGGCAAGAGTGCTTAGAATTTGTACTGGAGAGGACCTTAAAACGATCCAGCTAGCCTGTGCTTAATGAATTGCCCAAGTGCACACAAAGGCGAAGGCTGGGGCTGATTCCAGTGTCCAGGCCTCATGATGCCCAGTGAGGACTACTTCCATTGGACAGACCAAATAAACCAACTTCTTAAATGACAGCAAAATGTAAAATGTATAATCAAATGTTTAATCAAATTGATTAAAAGTGTCAGTCATGAAAAGCCCAGTAAAGCAAAAGAGAAAAAGCTATAAAACCAGACTCCAATTTTTTTTGTTTTTGTTTTTTTTTGCAGTTTTTGGCCAGGGCTGGGTTTGAACCCGCCACCTCCAGCATATGGGGCTGGCGCCCTACTCACTGAGCCACAGGTGCCACCCCAGACTCCAATTTTAACATGTATTATTTAAAAATATTAAGTAGTAAAGGCTAGTTAATAATATGAAAAGAATGTAATCAAAGATAGAAGTAATAGTTGCCAAAGGTAAAAAATCCTTTAGCTCTTAGTGTATTGTAAAATCCCATTTGGCTAAATCGAAATTACTTAGGAAATATAGACTTTCTTATGTTTTGCAAATCCAATTCCAATCCTACTTCCTTGTTTTTGTTTTTGTTTTCGTCATTCTTTCGTTGATGATTTTTTAGACAAACTTATCTTCTTCTTTATCCAGGACCAATTTTTCCTGGGGGAGGGGGAAGTCCCCTTTGGGATGGTGCTATTATGCTAGGAGAATCTTTTAGTAGTTTCACTTGTGCATTAATTGATTCATCCCAATCCTGCACTCATCAAACACTTATTGGACACCAAGTATGTGCAGGTACTATGCAAGTTTCTGGTGCTGTAAGATTAGTTAGCTGTCCTTGAAATAGACATGGTAAACCAGTAAGTAATCCGAGCACAAATGAGGTGTATTACAAGAGACTGAAAAGAAGGAAGTATGACTGTAAGAAATAAGATAGGGCTCCGCAGAGGAGGTGATAACACAGTTGTATCTAGAGGGAATGAGAATAGGAACTTTTTAGGGTGTTTTTTAGGGGAACATAGAGAAGCAAGGGCCCCTCTTTGCAAGCAGAATGGGTGGTCTGTGAAAAGCCATGGCCAGGTCAGAGTATGGCTGAAAGGGCCACCTACCTGGATTTGAATGTCCCTGGAGTTGATCACTTCTACAATGCCTACCACATTGTCAAACACCAGGGCAAACTTCTTACAGTTATCTAAAACCAAACAAAAAAAACCAAACTCCACTAAATACACATACCATGTTTACACAAAACAATTCATCGGATCAATTGCAGAGCCATAGTTCTGCCCTACCAATGGTAATGGAGTTTACTTTCCCTTTTATCTGGAGAGTTGATTTGTCGCATTTGAAAATGTAAGCCACTTGTTTCAGCTCAGTTTCTGAAATCACAAGGTCATTCCTGTCCTCTTGGTACTCCTAAAATTAAATCGGATACAAATATTAAATATAAGGCTATATAACCTGAATCTACTGCACACTGAAATGCTATGGAGTTCAGCATGAATTATAGATTTGCAATATGTTCTTTCTTTTAGAACCATCTCCTTATCCATGAAAACATAGGTTTCACCTGGTCATTTTGTAATGATGGGAACAGATGGGACCACTGCTGGGAAGTGAGTCAGTATCCCTTTGTAGACATTAGGTATCAGCCACCCTGGCTAGCAGGTGGGGGCTGGAGCAAGGGTCTGAGAACTTTTTGGTGAGACATTGATGCTAAGTCTTGGCTTGATGCTGTAGCAAATTCTGCTGTCAAATAGGAGTTGGGCCAACAGGATGGTTAAGGGTCACAACAATAGTGTAAGCCTCAATGTGTTTGCAGGCCATGACAGCCTTTCCAGGGACTTTGGTGCTTAATCCTTAGGGAAGCCCTCTGGAGTGGCAGGGGACCCCAGTTTTCACTCTCATTCTTAGTGTCTCTGTCCTTGTTACACATTTAGTCCTGGCGGTGGCAGGTGGCAGCAGTAAGGTGCAGTTATATCAGTGACTCCATCTGTGGGACTGGACAAAACATCTCGCAGTAGGTGAAGATGGGGCACAGACTCCCATTCACATGAGAATGGTTTCTCTCGGTGCCTGGTTCAAAGCTTATGGAAAGAGTTATCAATAAATAAGAGACAGAAGGTAGATTGGCAATTTCTGGAGGCTGGAGGGGAAAGGATATTGTCTAATGGTACGGAGTTTGGGTTCTACAAGAGGAAAGGCGTTCTGTGGCTGGGTGGTGGTAATGGCTGCAGAACAATGCGGAATGGACATAATGCCACTGAACTGTACACTGAAACACGGTCAAAGTTTACGTATTTTACCACTATTTAAAAGTTTTTTTAAAGTTGAAGAAAAGAATGAGAACTAGTGAAAACAAAGTTTATGGGAGGATTCAGAAATGCCCTGGTTTGCACTCCAGCAAGTCATTTTTGCCTGTCACTTCTTAAGACCTTAAATCTTTAAGACTTTGGTAAATGGTTTAGCTGTCGGCCTGCTGGTTCGAGTGTGTCAGGAATAAAGCTTTAAGGGCTTCACTCACCACTCTCCATTTCTTTCCTTCCAGCTCGAACACAGGAGCATGTTTCTGAGGAAGATGAGATTTGGGAGACTTGGGACTTGGAGTGTGGCTTTTGGTTGGAGATCGCGTTTGCCCTCCTTGAGCCCGCAGGTTGGGATTCTTATGTGTCTTCTGGTCATCTGTCACATGCCGGAGCCCTAGGAGGGCAACACACATGCACATAATTTCTTTATATCATATGCAGAATGAAGTGTCCTGAACTTGCTACCTCAACATGATATACACAGCAAAAACCTCACAACTTTTGGTAATGCTATTTTCAAAAGAATCTAGACTTTTCTTAAGCGTGATGCGCTCTGAGTCCTGTGTAAACTTAGAGTTGATAGAGGTGTCATAAATTTTTTTTTTTTTTTTGAGACAGAGTCTAACTTTGTTGCCCTCAGTGGAGTCCCGTGGCATCGTAACTCACAGCAACCTCAAACTCTTGGGCTCAAGTGATACTCTCGCCTCAGCCTCCCGAGTAGCTGGGACTACAGGTGCCTGTCACAACGCCTGGCTATTTTTTTAGAGACAAGGTCTCACTCTGGCTCAGGCTGATCTCAAACCCATAAGCTCAGGCAATCCACCTGTCTCAGCCTCCCAAGTGCTAGGACTACAGATGTAAGCTACTGCACCTGGCTGTCATAGTATTTTTTTAATCTGAGGAACTGCTTCCTTCAGGAGAGAAGACAATAGATAAAAATTCTACAAAGAGCAAACCACCTCACCAAAAATTCTTTTCTTATGGCTAAATCATTGGGCAGGCATCACCTAAAAGTGTAGGGCCTTCCAGTGGATATATATACAGAATATGGAATTAACTTCAGGGTGAGAAGTCCATTTTTTAACTTTGCAAATTAGTTTCAGAAGGGATAGTGAAGCCAGTTGGAGCCAGAGAAAAATTTAGAATTTAGGGCCCAGTAGAGAGGAACATTCACACCCTAATTCCTTATTATCTGTGCAACACGAAAATACATGTGCACAAATATTTGGCAACTTGACTGCATTCTTTAGAATGCATATGATCCTGATCCTGATGTATTTTATTTTATGACAAGAGTCTCACTTTGTCACCCTCGATAGAGTGCCATGGCGTCATAGCTCACAGCAACCTCAAACTCCTGGGCTCAAGCAATTCTCTTGCCTCAGCCTCCCGAGTAGCTGGGACTACAGGTGGTTGGCGACAATTCCTGGCTATTTTTAGAAATGGGGTCTCGCTCTGGCTTAGGCTGGTCTCGAACTCATGAGCTCAGGCAATGCACCTGTCTCAGCCTCCCTGATGTATTTTAAATGTGTGTGCATGTGTGTGTTTTTTAAATTAACCCTTCACCATGAGAAAGATTAGTTCAATGATAGAATTCTTGGACAGGCCTATGCATTGCTTCAAGACAGAGGTGATACTGTTTGCTGTTTTTATTTCACTTGCTCTTGCCCCCTTGGTTGTAGAGAGGATGCTGCTGCCAGAGCTTCAGAGGCAGAAGCAATGATGTAGCACAGTGGTGGATTTAGAACCCAGAGTCTCTGGCCTGTGCAGTGGCCTTCTGAGCCCGTCTGCCTGGACATGAGGAACACTACAGGCTCCTGCCTTCCTGGCAGCATGCGGGGGACAGAGGAAATGGGTGTCCCTCATTGGGGGCCAGAGGGAAAGGGAGGCACCTTCAAGGTCTTGTTTTCTTACCTTTTGTAATCGCTTCTCCCTGGTTAAGCTGGGCAAATAAAGCTGAGCGTGAAGGAGAGGACTCCTCTTTTCTGCTTTCATTCTCAAAAAGGGGAGGTGGCCCTGGAGGAGGCGGAGGAGGAGGGGGTGGAGAAAGGCCAGGCCCAGAGGAGAGGACTGAAAATGCTGATGCTGCGGACGCCACCGGACCCTGTGAAGACCGAAGATGGAGAGTGTTGCAGCGAGACTGCAGCCCTTACTGCGATTATGCCTGAGTGATTCAGAACCCACTGCCAGGGAAGGAGTAGGGTTCAAACCTCACCAAAGGCTCCCCCGGGACATGCCTGTGTGGCTCAGGTCTGGGTGGGAGGACCTGAGCCAAGGTGATCCACCTTAGAACAGGGAGCATGACTTAGTGGCACCACCCTCTAACCCAGAGGCAAACAAAGCCATTTCGCAAGTTCTAAGGCTCAGACACAATGAAACTCGGCCTTTTCAATTACAATTAGAATCGCAATTACAAAGTGGTCCAATTAACAGAAGGATTAGTTTCGAGACACTGGAAACTACAACCACCAAAGAAAGAGAGAGAGAAAAAAAGAAAGAGGTGAAAATATTCAAAAGTTTTGAGATGTTTTTGAACTTTTTTGAACAGCTTAAGAGAAAGATACGGAGACTCTCTGGAACCCATTTTCCAACATGCATGGCTCAGCCTGACCCTCCAACAAGGCCCATAGGTGACCTGGACGCTTGTCACACCCGAAGGTAATGAGGGTCCAGGACCCATCTGAAGTTCATCAAATGCCGGTTGTTAGTGGACCAACTGGAAAACAAATTCCTCCTGAACAAGATCCATATTCATTCTTATTTTCTCTGCCATGTGAAGTACAACCTTTGTCTTCAATATGAAGGTCTAACAAATTCAAATGGCAGCAAAGGCAACGGACAAGAGAGGGATTAGTTACGGTGTTTTGAAAGGTTCATATAGACCTTAATATTCGTAGGACAGAAGCGCACACTTAAGACAAACTTGGGATATATACAACCTTACTGTCAAACCTTCAAGTGGAACTGCATACCTGTGAGGAATTACAAGCTAATTCAGTAGGCAGGAAACTTAAAAAATTGAGAGTGATGAAATTCTGGCTTAGGCACATATATTGTTAAAACCAAATTCAAAAGATAAAGCATAACTTAAGTGATAAATGCTAAAGATTGTAGCATATCCTTATTGTCATACACAGCTCAGCGTTACGAAGTATCAAAATCAAAACCAAAAGCTTTATCTATTTTTTATTTTTTTTTGAGACAGAGCCTCAAGCTGTCGCCCTGGGTAGAGTGCCATGGCATCACAGCTCACAGCAACCTCCAATTCCAGGGCTCAAGTAAGTCTCCTGCCTCCGCCTCCCAAGTAGCTGGGATTACAGGCGCCCGCCACAATGCCCGGCCATTTTTTGGTTGCAGCCACCATTGTTGTTTGGCGGGTCCAGGCTGGATTCGAACCCGCCAGCTCAGGTGTACATGGCTGGCACCTTAGCCCGTTGAGCCACAGGCGCCGAGCCAAAACCGAAAGCTTTAATCTGTAGTTTTCACTTGAAAAAAAAAAAGAACCAAGATATTTTTACAATATTTCTGTAATTCCTACTGAGGGTAGAATCACACTGAAAATAAAAGATGATTCTCTTAATGCAGAATGCACATTTATAGAAATTTAGCAGGCTGGAGAGCTCACCTCCTAAAGATATAATATGCGATGGTTTTTGTTTCTAAGACTAGCCTGACTCCATCAGGATCCTCGGGTCAAGTAGAAAATGATCTCACAGTTATTGAGACGAACCACTTTTCCCCCCAATATCTTAAATGTTTTCTCTTATGTTACTTGGGTGAAATTTGAGAATTTGCTGTGAATCATAAAGACGGTATAATATAAGCTTTGTGCATCAAACAATATTCTAGTCTTCAGTTACAGACACCGAGAACCACGAAGTATTATTTTTACTCATAAGTGTGCCAACTCACACAGTTGGTGAAAGGACAGACTCGTCTCCCAATGTCTCAAACGCTGCACTTCTACAGTCCTATTTTGTGGAAAGGGGAGATGGTGCTAGTTTCTAAATCTTAGAACGGTTTAGATGGCTCCCTGGCTCTCAGAACTCAGAGCCTCTCTCCAAGAGCCATGAAAGGGCGCTGAAACGAACAAGCCACTTATTGGAACTTTGACCCTTTTAGACGGCAGACCCATGAGCACCAGACACAGGAGTTACTGCTATGAATGTTGAAAATAAAAGCCAAAAAATAAGGAAAATCAGGACCAGTTGAAACTCTGCCTTGGACTGATCCTTTGTGCGTCCTGGCTCATTCCTGGGTCAGCCCCAGTGAGAGCACAATACAAGACTCTTGTTTCCAAGGTTACTTTTCAATTAGCATTCAGGGGCTCTACTGTACAGTGGACTCGAAAGCAAACCGATTAGACATTCCCTTAACTGGCTCTCCATGGCTGCCCTGTGCAGGGTGATTTATCTTTGCCTCTCTCTCCTCTTCTTTCTGTCAGATAGCACAGCATGCAGACCCAGAGCTTACCGCATTCCCCTGTGGGCCTGGCTGCAGGTGGCAGCCACACTAACTGGGACCTGATGCTCAGTCGTCAGGCATTCCACTAAAAAGCAGAGAGGAGATGAACAGAGAGGGGCCTGGAGGCAGGGACTGTGGGAAGTCTAGGATGTGCCAGGCTCTGATCATCTTCCTTCACTCAACAGTCAGCAGATATATTGAAACACTTTGTACATTTGTTTGTTTGAGACAGGAGCTTGCTCTCTCACCCAGGCTGGAGTGCAGTGTCCTGATCATAGCTCACTGCAACCTCAAACTCCTGATCTCCAGCGATCTCACTCAGCCTCCTGAGAAGCTGGGACTACAGGCACGTGCCATCTGACTAATCAACAGATATTCAATGCTTAGTGTAGAACAGGCTCTATGCCAGGAGTTGCCAAGCTTGTCTGAACATTAGAAGCATCTGGGTATCTGTTAAAAATCCCTAAGCAGCTAAGGTGCCAGCCACGTACACCTGAGCTGGCAGGTTCGAATCCAGCCTGGGCCCGCCAAACAACAATAACGGCTGCAACCAAAAAATGGCTGGGCGTTGTGGCGGGCGCCTGTAGTCCCAGCTACTTGGGAGGCTGAGGCAGAAGACTCACTGGAGACCAGGAATTGGAGGTTGCTGTGAGCTGTGATGCCACAGCACTCTACCCAGGACGACAGCTTGAGGCTCTGTCTCAAAAAAAAAAAAAAAAAAAAAAAAATCCCAAAGTCCATGCCACTTTACAGAAATACTCTTTGGGGGAGGGGTGGCAGGGCATACACAGGCATCTGTATTTTTTGAAGCTCTCTAGGTGATTCCAAACTGCCGACAAGTTTGGGAGCAACCACCCTTTCCTATGCCCTGAAATTAATCTTAATCATCACAACAATATTGCTAGAACTGTAGTTAACTCCCTCTTTAACGGAAAGTAAGGTAGGAAGTCAGAAAGGCTGTTTAAATTCGCTATTCAATGGCCAGTCAGTGGCGAAGACAGAATCCAATCACATATCTGCCGGACACTGAAGCCTTCTTCAGAGAAATCCTGAATATCTGGACTATTTTTAAAAAATAATTATTATTCAAATTACAGAACCAGAGGTATGGGCTACTTTGACACATATTTAGTGTTGCTGTTGGGCCTGTGGCTGGAATAGACATGACTAAAGTACTAGGAGATGGTGTGATAATTTGGCTCATTTTTTAAAATTTCAACATATTAAGGGGTACAATTGTTTTCTTGCATGGAGTGCTTTTATAATGCTTAAGTCAGGGATATTAGTGTGCTCAACAGTGTTCATTATTCCCGTTAGGTAGGTTTGGTCCCCCACCCCCTTCTTGATTTCCCATGACTTTTACTTTTCTCTGTGCCCAGATGTGTCCATTGATTAGTTCCACATTATTAGCACATGTGGTGTTTGTTTTTCCATTCTTGAGATACTTCACTTAAGATAATGGTCTCTCATTCTATCCAAATTGCTGCAAAAGAGAGTAATTCATTCCTTTTTTTTGGAGATGGATTTTCACTCTGTTGTCCTGGCTAGAGTGCAGTGGTGTCAGCTTTGCTCACAGCACCCTCAAAACTCCTAAGCTGCAGCGATCCTCCTGTCTCAGCCTCACAAGTAGCTGGGACAACAGGTGTCCACCATCATGCCTCGCTGGTGCACAGCGGTGTGATCACGGCTCACTGCAGCCTCCGCTCCTGGGCTCCATCCATCCTCCTGCCTCAGCCTCCTGATTAGTGAGGACTACAAGCAAGTGACACTGCGCCTGGCAGATTCTTAAATTTTTTGTAGAGACAGAGTCTAACTCTGTTTCCCAGGATGGTCTCAAACTTCAGGCTTCAAGTGATGCTCCCACCTCGGTCTTCCAAAGTGCTGGGATTACAGGCACGAACCGCCATGCCCAGACCCCAAATATTATCTTTCTACTTATCTGACATGACCTGCACCTATCTATTCCTTTCTATCCCCATTACTATGCTGTAGTTTAGATGCTCATCATCTTAACCCTGGGACCTTGCAACAATCTCCTCTGGGCTCTTTTGCTGTCCTTATGTCACTGTCACCCATATTAGTCATAGTGTAGATGTCAAATAACAGACAGCCTGTCACTGGCCTTGGTGCTGGTTTGGGTGTGACTCTGTGGCCTGGCTCTAGACACTGGCCCTTTGCCTTGTTGATTTTTCTGGGGTACCCATTGGTTCTAGTAAAGAGTTACTTATTCCCAGATCCTGACTGTCTGTGTAGTGCTCAAGTTGTTTTGGGATGGAGTCCTGTCCCCTCTCGTGGGGACAAGAGACTAACGCACACTGCTCTTCTGTGATTTCCTTTCAAAGAACCTTGTATCATGGTGGAGGTAAAGCACTGGGTTGCCAGACTGGATGAGAAGGAGTGGATGAGACGGGGGCCTGCAGTCTCAGTTGCCCAGAAAGCGATCCACTCCTTCTCTTGCCAGTGAGCAACTGTGGGGCAGGAGGGCTCAGAACAGGGGGGCACTGGCAGAGGGCAGATTTTACACCCCTCACAGTTTGAGTTAGGTTGGTCTGGAGATAGAGAAGCACAATCCCCAGAGGGGCTAACCTGTCTGGGAGGTGCTGAGGAAGAGGGTTGGGAGGAGCCTCTGAACCAGCTAACAGTACCTGCCCCCGGGAGTGGAGAAGGGTATCCTGGGACAGGGTTCTCTTCCCTACTGTTTACCAGTTTACCAAACTGCAGCATTAGCTTGCACGTGGTGTTCATTCCTCTGGACAGAGGCCCTGTGGTCAGATCTGCGTGTGCAGAATAAAGCAAAGAACTTTAATAGAAGTTGTCACTTACTTGCAATCTATCTGAATACTCCTGGTCCTTCTCAAAAGATGTTTCTTTTTTTTTTTGTTTGAGACAGAGCCTCAAGCTGTCACCCTGGATAGAGTGCCGTGGCATCACAGCTCTCGGCAACCTCCAATTCCTGGGCTCAAGCGAGTCTCCTGCCTCTGCCTCCCAAGTAGCTGGGACTACAGGCGCCCGCCACAACGCCCGGCCACTTTTTGGTTGCAGCCGTCATTGTTGTTTGGCGGGTCCGGGCTGGATTCGAACCCGCTAGCTCAGGTGTACGTGTCTGGCACCTTAGTCCGTTGAGCCACAGGCGCCGAGACAAAAGAAGATGTTTCTTAACACTTTGGTTTACAGTGTGTTTTACCCTAACAATTAACTACTTTCATTTTATTTCTACAGTGTAGAATCATCCATCTAAAAGCTTAGGACGTGTAATACCTCCTGATTTGTTTTTATTTCTGAGTAATGTATTGGATATTCGAGGATTTTTCTGATTCCATATAAATCGAAGTACTATTTTTTTAAGCTCCTTAAAGTATGACAATGGTGCTTTAATAGAGATTGCATTAAATCTATAGATGGCTTTGGGTAGTATGGACATTTTAACAATCTTGATTCTTCCCAATCATGAGCATTGTATGTTGTTCCATTTGTTAACATCTTCAGCTATTTCTTTTTGCAGAGTTTCATAATTCTCTTTATAGAGATCTTTCATGTCCTTTGTTAGGTAAATTCCCAGATATTTCATCTTCTTTGGCACTATTATAAAAGGAGTAGAGTCCTTGACTATGTTTTCAGCTTGACTATGGTTGGCATACATAAAAGATACTGATTTGTAAGTACTGATTTTGTATCCTGAGACACTGCTGTGACCCAAGAATAGATTAACAAATTGTGGTGTAGTTCACCAAGGAACACTATGCAGCCATAAAAAGATGGAGACTTCACATCTTTTATGTTTACCTGGATGGAGCAGGAACATATTCTTCTTAATAAAGTATATCAAGAATGGGAAAAAAAGTATCTAATGTACTCAATAATACTATGCAATCAATATATAATCACCCACACATTCACACGAATGGGAAAACATAACTAGTCTGGAAAGAAGGAGGGAACGGGGGTAAGAAGGTCCAGAGGAGGGAGGGTATTTGGTGAGACCTGACCTAATGTGCATAATGCAACGGTACATTCCAAAACTATTAAGAATAGAGTATAAATGTCTTTTTTTTTTTTTTTTTGAGACAGAGCCTCAAGCTGTCACCCTGAATAGAGTGCTGTGGCATCACAGCTCACAGCAACCTCTAATTCCTGGGGTCAAGTGAATCTCTTGCCTCCGCCTCCCAAGTAGCTGGGACCACAGGCGCCCACCACAACTCCCGGCCATTTTTTGATTGCAGCCGTCATTGTTGTTTGGCGGGCCCGGGCTGGATTCGAACCCGCCAGCTCACGTGTACGTGGCTGGCGCCTTACCCTGTTGAGCCACAGGCGCCAAGCCGAGTATAAATGTCTTACCACAGCAACTAAATAAGCAAGGAAGATGGTTATGTTAATCAGTTTGATGTAAGCATTCCACATTGTATATCAAATCAGCACATCGCACCTCCTAAATGCATTAATGTACACAGCTATGATTTAATAAAGGAAAAAAATAACCCCCTCCCAAATATATAAAAGGTTAGGACATAAAGGATTATGATGTTATGTGACCTACACAAGGTCACAAACCTATCTTTGAAAGTGAAATTGGGAACTGACAGAAACTTGAAAGGAGAAAGATTTGATACTAGTTAGGCAGCAGTGCACAAAATAAATGCTTTTTTTGTTCTTAGCACACCCAGAGCATTCAAACAAACACATGCCCACTCTGTTATGTTGATGAAATGAATCTCTTAAGTATCTAGAGCTCTAGACTGGAAACAATTGAAAAATATAGTTTATTAAAGCCCTACTGACAATGACTTGCCGAATAAATAAAAGGAAAGAAACACATTTATGAGTTTAAATAACAATATGCAGGGTGCAAAAGTTCATTCATGCGGCAAGACTACAGCCTAAGTCCTAAAAATGCTACTTCTAAGGTCTATTAAGATTAATTTTGAGAGCAGATGTTTGAATTACATACTTTTTTTTCTTGGCACAACGAGTTTTAAAAAGTTACTGTGTTTCAAATCCCTTTTTCTAAGTTAATTTGGACTGCCCTAGGAACAGATGCCTCTTCTGTTTTTAGGCATATGAACTGTAGCTATAAAATAATGAAACCATTGTATGCAGCTTGTGAAAATGTTGTAATTTTTTGGTTGCAAAATGCATTATATTAGATATAATATATAACTATACTATATATAATACAGTTGTATACTAATGTGCATCAACATTTGCTTTCTTTCTCTCTCTCTCTCTTTTTTTTTTTTTTGTAGAAATGGGTCTTGCTATGTTGTTCAGGCCAGTCTCAAACTCCTGGCCTCAAGTGAAACTCCCTCCCCGGCCTCCCAAAGTGCTAGAATTACAGATGTTAACCACTACCTTCTTGAAATGATTACTAGTCATTTTATAAATTTAGAATTTAGATTTTATTATGAACGGGAAATTCCTCCTAGTTCTTGAATGAAATCTCACATTGGTGGCAATTAACAGTCCACTTTTATCTCTTCTCCCTATCACAAACACCATTGCCTTAATTAGCCAGTTAATTCAGGTACAGTCTAAATTTAGACCTAAAGAATCTATATACTTTGCTCTACTATTTCTGAGTTTATAGAAAGTAGGATTAATTGGGGGTTTTTTTGCAGATTTTGGCTGGGGCTGGGTGTGAACCTGCCACCTCCGGCATATGGGGCCAGTGCCCTACTCACTGAGCCACAGGCACTGCCCTAATTGGGATATTTTTAGATATAGGTTTTATGTCTTTGTGACAAAATTAAGCAAAAAGTGAAAGATATCTGCTTAAGTTTAAAAAATAAGCTATGATGAAAAGCTTGGTATTTAAAATTTTCTGTAATTCTCTCCTGGATAATTAAATTTGGGGGAAATTTTTTAACTTCTACATTTTAAATTCTAAGAGTTTCCTAACCCAACAATAAGTGTGTCAGATGATTTGGTCTAAATAGGATCTTCTTCCTCTTCTTATTATTATTTTGAGATAGAGTCTCACTCTGTCACCCTGGATAGATTGCCATGGCATCATCATAGCTCACAGTAACCTCAAACTCTTGGGCTTAAGAGATCCTCTTGCCTCAGTCTCTGGAGTAGCTGGGGCTACTGGCACCTGACACTTTTTAGTTTTTCTATTTTTAGTAGAGATGGGGGTCTCGCTCTTGCTCAGGCTGGTCTCAAACTCCTGAGCTCAAGCAATCCATCTGCCTCAACATCCCAGAGTGCTAGGATTATAGGTGTGAGCCATCATGCCCAGACTATAATGAAATTTAAATGTGTCAAAAAACATAGGAAATATGTTGGAAAAAAGAGCAAAGACAAGTATGTATTATGAACTTATTGTGTGCCCAATAACTGTGCATGATTTCATTTGATGCTTACATTACTCCTAGAAAGGTAGGCAGTATCCATCATGCCCCCTTCTTGGAGAAGCTAAACAACTTGCTCAAGCTCATAAACTAGTGAGGGACAAAACTAGAATTCAAACCCAGACACAACTCAAATTCCCATCTATTCTTCATTTCTGCACCAAGATCACTAAAATCATGCTAGAGTATAACTATAATATTTAATTTTTTCTTTTTTTTTGAGACAGAGTCTAACTTTGTCACCCTGGATAGAGTGCCGTGGCATCACAGCTCACAGCAACCTCAAACTCTTGGACTTGAGCAATCTTCTTGCCTCAGCCTCCCAAGTAGCTGAAACTACAGGCGCCTGGCACAAGGCCCGGCTATTTCTAGAGATGGAGTCTTGCTCTTGCTCAGGCTGCTCTGAAACTCCTGAGCTCAAGCAATCTACCTACCTTCGCCTCCCAGAGTGCTAGGATTATAAGCATGAGTTACCGCGCCTGGCCTACAATGAATTGAAAGATGAGGACTCATCTGTCAGTCCACAAAATAATCATTTATTGAATGTTACCTTGCTGGGAATGGGGATCAGGATAAGGAAACACATGTTTTGTAAGAAGCTCATAGTTTAGTGGGGTGGAAAATGCACAAATAAGTAACTGCAGATGTGGTTTGGCGAGTGTCATGCATCAGAGGAATAAGGGATGCTGGGGGCCTGAAGGAAGAGTGGGGCCTGTGGCTGGAGAAGGGGCTGCTGCAGCTCAGGCCTGGGTGATTTGTAGATATATTAATCCTAAAAGGATACGATAAGTAGGTGTAAACATGGGAGAAATGTATGGAGAGAGCATTGATCTCCAACGTTAAGGATGTACAAGGCAACCTATTCGTGTTTTTATCAATTTTTAAAAAGCAGAAACTAAGTAAACTAAAATATCATGTGACAAGCTGTTGAAACAGGTGGATTGTGTTGCTCACAGCACAGCTTTTGGAAGATGTTTCCTCTATAAAACTGGCTTAGTGATAATATTTTGAGCCACCTAGCTTTACATTTTGTGGAGAGCATAGAGAAACTCGTGAAATGAAGCAGCTGACACACAGTGGGGCCTGCTGGCGGGTTTTACCTCTCTCCTGCCCTTCTTTTACTGGTGCCTCCCCGAAACTGCCCTTCCTGGACATGCAAATATAGCTCCTTTCTGTTTCTTGGTCACTTCTCTTTAGCTGTCCATCTCTGAACCATCCTGACCCATTAATCATCTGCTTTACTGGTACTGACCCTAGGCAGCAGTGATAACTTACATGTGCCCAACTGTACACTTTAAAAGCAGCTTAAGTATCACAAATCCATTTAGATCACAAGTACACATCTTTGTGCTACAGTCACAGAGACCAGCATTGTTTTGCAACCGAACATTTCATAAAATGCTATTTATTAATTTTTCCAAAGACAAAGAATCCCAGATGGCCTTGTACAACAGGACACAGAAAATAGGAGAATGATAAACCTCTCATGCACCATAATAGGAGGGAGTGATGAAAAGAATGCACTGCCGGTTTCAGAATTAGACGAACCTTTTATATACATACCTTAGATGACCTTCCTAGCAGCAAAAAAAAAAAAAAACCTCACAAATTCATGATTTAGGGTTTGTGCATACTTTTGATGTCAAAGCTAATTTCTGTTTTCCGCAAGATGTTATTTGATCAATAACAGTGACACTGATACATTTCCAAATCTGTCAATTTCTGTAAGACCTTGCAAATTTTACATTCATATTTATCAATCACACTTTCATTAGAAGACAACTATAATCAAGAGAGAGGATGCACATAAACGGACAGACGAACACCACGTACAACGTTAAGTGTGAGCCAAAATGAATTTGTGACTTTCATCTCCATTCTTTCATTTTTATCACTTCTTAGAACTTTGAGATTTCTTATTCCAGTGAAAACAAAGTTTCTGGGGGCTTTTCCAAGAAAATGGAATTGTTAATAATACCACAATGAAGTGTGTGTAATATTTTAAGCATGAGTTTATTAGGAATTTTTTTTTAATTTTTATTAAATCATAATTGTGTACATTGGTGCAATCATGGGGCACAATGTGCTGACTTTATATACAATCTGAAATATTTTCATTGAACTATTTAACATAGCCTTCATGGCCTTTTAATCACTATATG